>CAKOAT010248710.1:0-35440 GCA_932364175.1 Eruca vesicaria subsp. sativa | reverse complement strand
GTTAGATCTAGGGTTTACTCACCCTCTCGTTTAGTCACCTCCCTGTTTAGTCGCCTTCCCGTTTACTCACCATCTTGTACTTCCGGCTAGTCCGTCGATTACTCTCTTCTTTGTAACTCCTCGTTCAGATCTAATAAAACGTCTTTGTTCGCCCTCATCTCTCTCTTTATATTGTTTCAAACCATTTTCACCTCAAACACAGGGCATGAAGGTGGCCATGGCATGGCCTTTGTAGTATCTCCCTCTATGGATTTCTCTCATGCAGAATCAACTAGGTACTTGGGGATCTTCAACGTGTCCAAAAATGGTTACCCTTCTTCTGATGTGCTTGCTGTTGAGCTTGACACTATTTGGAATCCAGATTTTGAAGATATTGACAAGAATCATGTGGGGATTGATGTGCACAGTCCTCTCTCGGTAGCAATAGCTTCAGCTTCTTACTATTCAGATATAACGAGGAAGAATGAAAGCATTAATCTCCTGAGTGGAAAGCCATTACAGGTGTGGGTGGATTATGAAGGCACTTTGCTCAATGTCTCAATAGGTCCTCTTGAAGTCAAGAAGCCAAGCCGGCCTTTGTTGTCACAACACATCAATCTTACAGAAGTTTTTCCTAATAGATCAAGTCTTTTTGTTGGATTCTCTGCAGCTACAGGGACAGCTACTAGTTATCAGTATGTTCTTTCTTGGAGTTTTTGCACAAACAGAGGATCTTTACAGCGACTTGACTTGTCAAGACTCCCTGATGTTCCTCGTCCAAGAGCTGAACATAAAAATATGTATCAAATAGTCACTGTCTTGCTTGGTTTTGTGGCTACCATGGGGTTAGGTGTTCTCATAGGAGTGTATCTTTTCAGGAAGTGCAAGTACGCAGAAGTAACTGAACCATGGGAGAAGGAGTTTGGTGCACACAGATTCTCTTACAAGTCCTTATACAAAGCAACAAATGGGTTCAACAAAGATGGGTTTCTTGGAAAAGGAGGTTTTGGAGAAGTATACAGAGGAACTCTCATGCTAAGCAGAGAGATAGCTGTGAAGAGAATGTCTTATAACGGTGATGAAGGTGTGAAGCAGTTTGTGTCTGAAGTGGTGACCATGAGATGTTTGAAACACAGGAATCTTGTTCCACTTCTTGGTTACTGCAGGAGAAAGCATGAGCTTCTTTTGGTCTCTGAGTACATGCCTAACGGTAGCCTTGACGAGCATTTGTTTGATGAGACAAAACCAGTACTCTCTTGGCAGCAGAGACTTGTGATCGTTAAAGGGATAGCTTCTGCTCTTTGTTACCTGCACACAGGTGCTGACCAAGTTGTTCTGCACAGAGATATCAAAGCTTCAAACATTATGTTGGACGGTGAGTTCAACGGAAGGCTAGGGGATTTTGGTATGGCAAGGTTTCATGACCATGGAGGGGATGCATACCCAACAGGAGCCGTTGGAACTATAGGTTACATGGCGCCTGAAGTGATTGATATGGTAGCTTCCACTGGTACTGATGTGTATGCCTTTGGTGTTTTCATGCTTGAAGTAACATGTGGGAGGAGACCTGTGGAGCCACATTTACAATGTGAGAAACGGATTCTGATCAAATGGGTTTGTGAGTGCTGGAAAAGGGATGCTTTGCTTGATGCTATTGACCCGAGATTGGGAGATGAGTTCTTGCAAGAGGAAGTAGAGATGGTTATGAAACTTGGTTTGCTATGTTCAAGTACTGTACCAGAATCTAGGCCTACGATGGAACAAGTGGTCTTATACTTAAACAACAGCTTGCCTTTGCCAGATGTTTCACCATATACTGTGGGGTTAAGTAGTCATTCTTCGGTTCTGATTGATGCAGCCTCTCTTGTAGCTTCAAGCAGCTGGTCAGCTTCCTCGAACTCTTCTTCCTTGGCCATTGGATCCCCTTCAAAAGAATGACACATATTGGGATATAAGAACTCTCCTTTTTAGTTGCGGCTTCAACAGCCTCGGTAGTATTATAGTTAAACACCAAATGTACATAGCAGAAGGCACATCTTCTAGTTTTCAAGGTTGTTGTATCTCTCTCTCACTTTGTCTCAGATCAATGATAGTTTGTAGTCTTATCCCTGTTGGTTTAACCATTCATATTTTGTATCTTCTTGTTTTCCTTTGAAATGAATATAAGCGTTCAACCACCATCCATTTTATCTTATACTCGTCACTTCAAGAAGCTCTTTAGCACCATCAGCCTCTACTCCATCAGAATACACAATCACATAAGAAAAACTAAGTAAAAAAGAATTTGAATGTGAATCTGTGTAATCAAGTGTCTGTATTCGTTTAGCTACATACTCAATAACTTGTTAATACAGATTTACATGTGAATATGTGGTTGAGACAACAAAGAAGGTTATAAAATAGCAATCAAATTCATTACTAATGAAACTTACAACGAAAATCTTACAAAACTTGTAAGCACTACAAGTTTCAGAACATAGTCTTTAAAGAAAACAGAAATGAAAGATCCAAATAACAGAACACGAACAGAGTAGTCACATTTAAGAAACAGGTGATCCATTTGCAATAAGTTTGGAGTTGTTTCTTCCTTCAATCTCCAAATGAGTGGACTGTGGACTTCTTGGAATCACAATCCTAATCTCGATCTCACCTGTATCACCTTTCTTCAAAGCCTGGCCATTCGGAAGAGGAGATGCTGGAGAAGAAGAGATAGTGACGACATTAGTGGGATGATTCTCCTTGGATGATTGTGTTGGCCGAACAATCCACATGAGGTTGTAACCTCCACTCTTATGCAGTAATATGACAGCAGAAGTGACAAGAAGTTGGATCATCCAAGGCAAAGTCATGAGTAACGTTCCGCATATTGAAAAGAATTTCGTGTAACCAAAGTTGTGTTTCTTCGTGGTGGAGAGACTGAAGAGAAGGATTCCAACTAGTGTTATCCAGAGAGAATGTGAGATGATTGATCTTAGAGGGAGTCCTCTGTTTTCCATTTTTGCTCTCGTTATTCTTTCTTCTCTCATTGAGAAAGAGTCGTAAATCTTTTGTAGCTAAAGACTAATGTTGTTAGAGAAATTTGTGGTATTTGTTTAGATTTTATCTCAAACGTAAAATTTGTTTTATTCGGGTATAAGTTTTAAATTTAAATTTAAATATTGGAAAATGTTAAATGTTACGGCAAAGAAGCCTATAGAAAGGGAAGTGACATAACAATTACGAAAATGATCAAAAGTATTATTGGAAATCAGGAAATGATAGAAGAAAAAACTTATCTAGGATTATGTTTATCTATCATTCTGAAGGACTTGGGTGTAGCATCTCCAGACTTGGTAAAATCGCAGTAGCTTCACCATCAAGAGCAACAAGTTCATTGTGATTCTTGATACATTTTGTTGAGAATTTGACACTGACAAAGTGAAATGAGGATCTAGTTATATGATAGAGAATAACAAAATACTAAACTTTTATTGTATTTAAATTGGGTTGAGTAAGTTAAGCTTACATGTACTTGTTCTTGGTTTCTCTTAAAGCTGTGGCTTGTACCAAACTTAGAATTTCATCACCTATGTAAACTGGTGATCTAAAATGCAGAGTTTGAGATACATATACTGCTCCAGGCTGCAATCAATACCAACAAACATTAAGTCATGTTTCTGTAAATCAGTACAGTCAAGCACAGTTAGGACATGTGGAACCTTAGTAAATGCAAAACTAAAGTAGAGAGCTTACGAAATGGGAAGAGATAATACGAGGAAACATGGAAGAGACAAGCATTCCATGGACAAGGCGGTCCTCGAATCCGGATTTTCGGGCAAGTTCTTGGTCGAAATGAAGTGGGTTCCAATCATGGCTCACCTCAGCATAGCTCTTAACATCATCACTTGAGAACACTCTTGCTTCTCTTAAAACATCTCCAACTTTGAGTGTCTTTAAAGTAACTGATGAGAAACACCTCGAAACAAGGCCATTTCTCAGAAGAAATGTCTTCGCCAGCATTGCTTCACCTGAACAACCAAACAAAAAATAAGTTCACGTATTTATCACATGCTCTTTTTCAGTGGCAACTTGTTCTCCTAGAGTCATTTTGTCGAACAGCTTATAGGCATGTCGTTAAAAGTCAAAAGATACAAACTTTCCCAATTACTAACATCATAGGATCATATACTAATCTTATAATCAAGTATCTCAGAAATAAGGACGAGAAGAAGAGATTAACCTCGTCGGATAAGAGAAAGACCCAGACTTTGTCTTCTTCAAGTTTAACCGGACCTTGTCTGTTCAACTTATGAGCTCAGAATATGATTAAATTGAGAGTTACTCACTCATGACCACATAAAGGCCGAGTATTGATCAACATTATAAATTTCTCAATCATAGCACATTTGTAACTTTTTATCTTAACATACAATAAAAAAGATGAAAAACAATTTTTCTTTAACTTAGTATCAAAAGAGAACATTCATAAGCTGATAGAAACATCTGCATTGTCTTTCAATAATATCAGTATACACAAGACCAACACAGAACCACATCAACAGAAACTACTAAACACTGAAGCTTAGATGCATTGTCATCAACATTACAGTATGATGATGATCCTCATTCATCAGGGCTGCCAGTGCCAGCGCCCTGCCATGTGGTGATCCATTCCGTCAAACTTGCGACATTGTTAGAGATATCTTCGATTGTGTTACTTTGTAGCGGGATGACAATCTCCTCTTTGTAACTATCTCTTGCTTCTTCTAGCAGGACTTGGAAGATCTCACATTCAATGTTGTTACTAAGCTTGGTTCCCGAATAACCCCTGGGTTTGGTTTTGAGAACAAAATCAAAACCTGTTTAAAAAAGCGAAACAACTAAAACTAAAGAGGGATTTAGATACAGACCTCTTGGTTAAACGGTCATACAAGACAGAGTTCTCAGTTTGAAGAACGACAACACGATCAAACCAACGCTCGGGAAAGAAGTCACAGCCATGGTAATCTACAATGACACCTCCTCCTTCCATTATATCTTCAAGCTCATCACACACCTGAATCAAAAAGTTACAAATTCACTTAAACAGCTAAGAAAAAACTCTTTTCCGCTAATCATTCAAATAATCAATAACAAGTTTATCAAAAAGATATAATATCCAATGAAAATAACCAAAACCATTGCAACTTCAACCATCAATTTTAGATATTAAATCATAACGAGAAAGAAAAAAAAAAGAAGCAAACTTTCAACTACAATAGCTAATAAGTAAACAAACTACTGGTCTGGTCTGGTCTGGTAATGAATTCGAAATGAATTTCCCAATTTGTCTGATTAAAGAATTAAGCTTTAAGTTAAACTAAATCCACCAGAAGTAGCTGAAAAAAAACTCACCAGGTCTTCGTTGATGACGTGGCACTCGAACTGATCGTCCCAACCATCGTGCAAGCTCTTCTCTTTGACAAGATCTCCGACGCAGATGTAACGGAAGTTCGTGGCCTCCGCAAGAGAAGAAGCCGTCGTCGATTTACCGGTACCAGGAGTCCCCGTTATCAGTAGGTTCGGCCTTAGTCGTCTCGTACCGTTGTTACCTCCCGCCATGGCGCACGATTCCTCTGTTAAGGAAAAACAGTTTTTAGCTTCGCGACCGGCGTAAGTGGGGGAAGAGGAGAGTTTAGGGCTTTTTTACAAACCTAAGAGCATGTGCAATGGTAAAAACATATTAATCCTTAGCACAACTTTCCAAAAGCAAAATATTAAAATATTGGTTGGGTTTGGTTTTTGTGCCAAAATCAGAATGAAAAATCCTTATATAAGGACTGATTTTGCTGGGTAACGTTACTGTGCTGTGGGCCACGCGACACGTGGCGGCCCACCATTAATAACTTTTTTTTTTTAATAATGAAAAAAAAAATTAATAAAATAATAAAAAAAAGAATTGGAAATCGAGCCAAAGTAAATACACGGTTGCACATGGTCTAAAGCCTCAAAAGGGTGAGTGAGTGAATCCTTGACGGCCGTCGAACTGATTGATGTAAAGATGATCTATCGGTGTTAAAAGTTTTTGAGAAATGAAATTAATATAATACAATTAAAGAAAAGTGGTTTTCATTTACAGAAATTAACTAACTACATTCACAAATTAACTGATTGATTGATGTAAGAGAGATTTAGCGGAATACCCAAAAACGAAACCCATATTAGGCGAATACACATGAGTTGACGTTTTCGGTCCAATGCATACAATTTGAGTATGAAATGCCGAGAAAGCTCTTTCTTTCGTGAGTTGACTTCCGACACAACTTTCTACACGCCGAGTACTAGGTTACTATTCTTAAACCTACCTTGACAGCTACGAGGCTTCTCCTCCACTCGTTGTCTCTGTTTCTCGTGCTATTAGTTTAGACTCTACAAACTAAAGGACATCGAGAATGATGATTGTATGAAATACCAACATAATTTGAAGATAAAAGTCCTTATAGAGTGTAAAATCCTTTGTTAACAAGAAGAGAGAAGTTTGTAGGAGTTAAAGGGAGAGAACGAAAGCTGTGATTCAGGGTTAGAAGAGCAAAGACTTGATACACAGAAATCGTTGTCACTCAGGGCAGATGGTAAAAACCAAGATCGTTGATAGCATTGTATCCTTCTAATCGTAAATGTAAAGATGTTTATTAATGGTTGAAGTTGTCGTTAACAGGTACTGATTTGGAGATGAGTTATCTGGTTCGACTTGTTGTGGGAGACTGGGAAAGAGGCGCTCAAAATGCATGGAACTTTAACGTCGACAATACTGTGGTGAAACATGATGTGTTGCTGAAAGAAAACGAAAGCTACGTTGATCTTGTGGGGATGGTGAGAGAGAAATACAAGCTACAACAACTTTTGCGACCAACTGAGCCGGTGCTACTTACGTATGATTTTCCTGACATATCCAGAGAGGCAGATGAATACTCACCTCCACCTGTCGAAATAAAAGAGGATGGGGATGTCGAGTTGTTCATGACCGTAAGAGTGGACCATGTGTGGCTTGAGATGTATGTCACATTCAGGGATGAAGGTGTGGACCGGTACATGATACAGAGGGTGGAGGAAGATGGTGGTAAATGCGGCGCAACATCCACTGATGGGAGGGGGACTCGTTAGGCTTGAAGGTATAATTATTTTAATAACGGTTAAAATTATTTTTAGTTGGTAAGGCTGATAGTAACGGTTAATCAACAATGTTAAAATGAACATAAATCTAAGAGCTAGGGATTACATGGTGGTGTACGAGGAAATACTAAGAGGAATATGCACTCCCAGTGAGGTTGCCATACTTGAGCAAACTTCGTTGGGGTTTGAAGGGTACCAAGAACCTCTCACCGAAACAATGCCTATCAACATCGACTCATCTGAGGACTCCTCTGATCTACCACAAACCCAGACTTGTGAAGTATTATCTGGAGGGGGTACATCAGTGGCAGAAGGTCATAACTTAGGAGGCCAAGAGACAGAACTAGCTGTTGGGTTAGGTAAGTTGAGCAAGATTGTGATATAGCTTTATTGTTAGAAGATAATTTTTTGAAAACAATCTCGTCAATGGCCGTTTCAGCAATGGAGATAACTGATCAAGGGGAGGTAATGCTTGATAAGGGGAAGGGTATAATGCTTGAAAAGGGGAAGGGTATAATGTTTGAGGATGATACTGCTGCAGAGCGTAGCAAATTGGTAGGAATTGCTGGTAACTCAATGGGGAGGGACTATGCTGCGGAGGCAACAATGATGATAGAGGGTATGGGTAAGTAAATGCAAGTTAGGCAGAGTTGGTTCTGATTATGTGCGCGCTTAAACATATAATTGTACATTTAATTTTAGGCGTTAATAAAATCTATGTAGGTACAGGGTCGGCGACACAGTTATCGTTGAACTTAGGTGTTAATGAAATGAGTAGCAAAGCCGGCGATGGTATGAGTTTGATCCAAAATCTTTTAGCTGATTTTGCCGATGAGTCTGACAATACAGAGAAATGCTCGGTAAAGGAAGACGGTGTGAACCGAGCAACAGGAGAGGGTAGCGCTGAAGGTATTTTGAAAACAATCAGATTTTATGGTTTGAAAATGTAGCTGGTCTTAAGAATTATAATAGAGTTAACTAATATGGGATATTTTTGACTATATAAGGAGAGGAGATGGAGTCACTGGGACATCTACATATTGGCAAAGTATTTGAGAGCAGAGAAACCTTCAAGATACACATGACACTCTATGCAATCACAAACAAGTTCCGCTTCCTGACGAAAAAAAATCAGAACCGCACAGAATGTTACTCCAGTGCAGAGGAGCAACGTGTGCATGGAGAGTATATGCCGCGAAAATGGCCGGGCCGGAGAGCTTTCAGATAAGGACATTGAATCTGGTACATACATGCTCATTGGGGGGTAGATGGGAATTCCGCCACCATGCAAATGCTAAGTTTGTTGGAGAAATGATAAAACAAAGGTATGGACCGGCTGCAAAAGGGGGGCCAAGACCAGAGCAATTAGGGACATAATACGACACGACCACGATGTCCCTATTTCGTACTGGAAAGCGTGGAGATCGAGAGAGATAACTGTTAGCGAAGGTGCGGGGAATGATGCGGGATCATTCCAGACCCTGCCTTCATACCTGCAGATGGTGTTGACAACTAACCCGGGATTAGTTGAGACACTGGAAACCACACCCATGGCAGAAGGTGCTCAGCGATTCAAATATGTCTTCTTGTCCTACGTGGCAAACATCCAAGGGTACAGTTATATGAGAAATGTTGTCATCATTGATGGCACACACCTTAAGGGCAAGTATTCAGGGTGTCTTCTAACTGCAAGTGCTCGGGACGGAAACTACCAGATTTTTCCAATAGGTTTTGTGATAGTAGATAGTGAGAATGATGAAGCTTGGACTTGGTTCTTCTGACAACTTTCTCAAGTTGTACCTGATTCAGAGGCGCTAGTGTTTGTGTCTGATCGGCAGAGTGCAATCTACTCAGGAATAAAAAGGGTGAGTATTATTAAAATACATTATTGGATATTCTAATTATTATCGGCATATGTGCTAACGTAACGGTTAATAATTGTAGTGATCGTTAATAAGTATATTAACGAAAGTAATGAAATAAGGTTTAACGATCAATGCTGATATTAATGTATGACGTACCTGCGGGTCTATCCAATGGCACAGCATTGCGCTTGTATTCTTCATCTCCAGAGGAATGTCTAGACTATTTTCAAGAAAAAACACTTACTCTATCTGATTGAACGAGCAGCTAGAGCATATAAGTTGGAGGACTTCTATGTCCACTTCAATGAAATAAAATCAGTAGACATTGCTTGCGCAGACTACCTTATTCGGGTTGGATTAGAGCACTGGAGTAGGGCGCATTTCGAGGGTGAAAGGTACAACGTAATGACTAGCAACCTAGCTGAGTCACTTAACGCTGCATTGGCAGAAGCAAGAGGGTATCCTATAGTAGCTCTTTTGGAGTACATTAGTACAATGCTTGGTTTTCCACCAGACGTGCGGCCGCTAACGCCAATGTTAGCGAGATAACTCCGAAGGTAACTGCTATGTTGTCTCATAACTTTAGTTTTGCATCAGGTGCCAATGTCCGGCATATCATCAACGAGGAGTACGAAATACGCGATAACTTGTGAGTGTACAATAGGGTTGATCTTGAAAGGAAGACTTGCTCTTGCAAAGAATTTGATAAGCTCCGTATTCCGCATGTCCACGCTGTCGCCGCTGCTATCAATAGAGCCCATAAAATCGAGACTTTATTAGCTGAGGAATACACCAACCAATACTAGGTTAAAGCATACGCAGGAAGCATAAACCCGGTGAACATCAACATGGTCACCGCAACTGAGTCACCAAGTATCAACATGTACCCACCGACCACACGTAGGCCAGCTGGAAGGCCTAGGAAGAGCAGGATTCAATCAGGCGGAGAGATCAGGGTAATATTTCAAACATTACTTAATAAGCTTAACAAAAAATAGTTTCATGTATTGTTGTAGTTAACCGTTAAGGACTATCTTGATAGCAAACTGGTGCGTTTAAACGGAGGAGGACTTGTACCAGATGCGGGGGTGCGGATCACAACCGCGCCACCTGTAAAACACCTATCTAGAAGGAGCGGCTAGTTATTCGGCGGAGGTGCAATGGAAGGAGTGTTTGTTTTTGAAGGTCTGATCTAGGGCGACCTTTTGCTTTTGGATATGTAATATGATACTACTGTTCCCCAAAGCTCTTCATGATTGACAAAATATGTAATGTACGATCAGTGAGGAGAGTGTATTGCCCTCCATTGTAATGTCCGGAAACTAAACTCTTTGACGTCAATGAAGTTAGTTAACCGGTAACAATATATGTTTACATTTAAAATATTGGAGTAACATATTTAGATCTCAAATATGTGTTTGAAAATGCTAGGGGTTATGTAAAATTACTAGTGATATATTGTTACGAAATAATAGTTTTCGAGGTAAATATAATAGCTAGATGGCATAACAATTATTAGAACTAGTTATCTCGTTTAACATATACGGAAACAGTTAACGTTTAAGTGAAACAAAGTGATTAAAAAGTTGTAGTAAACAAATGTGATATGGGATACGCGGTGGAGTTTAAAAATAAAAAGATGAAAACATAATATTAACAGTTAACATAAAATATAACTTAAGTCTGGGAGGGATTTTTAGGAGGCCTGGATAAGAACCGAATAAACTTAAAAGCCAGCTGTTTGGCAGCATCCGGTAGCACACGCGGGGTAATAGCTTTGTACCCTTCCAAACCAACCTGGCAATGAGCATCAATAAGAAGACACGTTATAGCAGCAGTGTCGGTTGCTGCTTCTGATTGAGGGATGCCTCTGGGCCTCGTGATAGTGAAGGCATTGGTGCTCTCATTACTAGCTTCGGGATTCCAACCTCTGATCATATATGGCATCATATTAGCAATCAGGTTGAGCTCTTTTTTTAGCACACCATCGGTCTTCATAGCAATGTGGCAATCGAGGACTTGAACAACGCGAGCCTTAATGTCAAAAACAACAGCTACCCAGTGTTTCTGATCAATGTTGAACGGGAAGTACAGTCGGTCAACTGGGTTCTCACGTAGTTTCACCAGAAAAGCATCATTAAACTTGATTTTAATCCTATCTTTGACAGCCGTTTTGACAAACCTTGCGTAATGACGCATCAAGGAAGCGGGAAGGCTAGTGTCATAGACCTTGAGTGAGTTTGAAGGAGTCTCGTGCTCGTCAGACAAGTACCGCATCAACGCATCCATTGTCTGATATGAAGTAGAAAGACCGTTAGAATATCCAACAAAATATAGTGTTCGGAAAGTACAAGTAAATATAATTACCTTGGGCGACATGTGAGTAGACCGCCAGGCTATATCAAGAAACTCTTTCGCGCTTAGGACCGTAGGGCCATCTATATGGACAAATCTATTATGGCAAAATTGAAGAGTAAGTTATATAATAATAGCCAACTGTGTATATAACGGTAAACTTCAATTGTAACTGTAAATAATTGAATATATACCTGAGTCTCAGTACATTCTTATGTAGGTCATCAAACAATTTGGCGATGTTGGGTAGGATGCGGAAACCCACATTTACTTTAGGGTCTAACAGGAAGTCCTGGTAAGTTGTGGGTGCTACCCTTGAACACTTGCTTCTACGAGTGTCAGGGTTGTCGTTGTTTTCAAGATCGGAGGGGAGAACATATCCCAAAGGTTTTGGATCAAGAATCGGACGAGCTGGTTCTTCTTGGGTTAGGCCTATCGAGAAAGAATGTGCTTCTATCCCAGACTGTACGAATGGGAGGTAACAGTAGATAAACACATTGTTAGAGAGATAATAGAGTTCAATGATTTGTCTCTTAACATGAGGCTAAAAGTGTTAGGGAACATGTCGGTTCCGCCAAGTTTTTGCCGCTTGAGGTTTTCAGAGGTGAGACATTGTCGTCTTCCTGATATATAACAGGTTTTATAAATTATAAGTATTCATAATAAATTTAACTGATAAGATAATTCTTATCTGTTAAAACATTTGTTAGTAGTTAACAGTTAAAATTTAATTAGTAACCTCGTGAGATAGTATCTCTGTCCTCTCATTCTCTATAGGGAGTTGTGCTGCTGAGTTCTGTATAACGCCTTGTGCTTGTTCATTGGACTAATTAAAAGTAAAAGTAGATGAATTGTTACTGTAATTAATGAATGGAATTATGAGTAGTTGAAAAGTAATCTTAGTGAGCTTACCTCCTCAATGTTTGAGGATGCCTGAATCTCATCTACGACCCGCATCACTAGGTCGTCCACCTTAGGCTTCAAACCTTTGGAAGAGGTTTACATGATCATCTCCTCCATGAGATGCTTCCACATTGTCCTTGTCCTTATCCACGGTGCGGTTTGTAAATCCTTTGGGGGGATGTCGTGTTCAGTTGGAATTGATGAGGTAGACTTCCCCAAAAACTCAATGATGGCCCTGATGACTCCGTTGTCCAAAGATTGCATGTAATTGATAACATCACTGCTAAGTCTACCCTTAACTCCCACAAGACTAGCGGCAACCTTCTTCTCAACAGCGTCTGCTATTTTATACTCCATACCAACCATGTCGCAATTTCTCAGAAATTAGAGTAGCTAGAGGTTCAATCATTCCTGGACCAATACCAGATGACTCAGATGTCCCCCCTCCCCCAAGGTTGCTTTGTCATGTCTATCCTTGACCTCCTTTTCCCTTTGCTTGTCAAGCTTTGGTCTTGAAAGGTCACCGGAGGAAATATCACCACGGAACATATCATTGTTGAAGAGGAATTATCACCACGGAACATATCATTGTTGAAGAGGAAACCATCGTTAATGAGCTTAACAAGCGTGCCAACGGCAGGGTTATCGGATTCATCAGCCAAGAAAAGTCATGCTGAGAAAACCAATCATCCTCTGGATCATCAAGAATGGATCGAACTGGAACCTGAAAATACGCGTTAACACAAATGTTGGCTGTTAAATTTAGTATTAAACGTTAATCTTCTTCTTAAACGAAAATGCTAAACAGAATCGATACGCATGTCATCTATCAATTCACTATAAAGTAGAGATAATACTGATAGATTCGGTTAAAAAGAGTTTTACTATGTAAAGCCGATTGATAGGTAGAGTGGGACACATATACTTAGTCTATTAGATGTTAACTATTTGGTTAGTATCTAACAATGCCGGTGACGGTTAAGATGATTGTATATGTAAATATGACAAAGGAGGATGACAGACCTGGCATTCCGCGTTGAGGTCCCTGGCGATTTTCGGATTAACAATCCATCTAGGGGTGGAGTTAGCCTTCTCCAAACTGCCAGAAGCATCTCCAACAACTTGCTCCTCCTCCGCCGGGATCTCACTTTCACTATCAGACTCAACAACAACAACATGGGCATTGGTGATGACTTTTTCTTTCAAAGCAGGGACAGCAGCGATCATCACAAGTTGAATAGCTTCAACATAACCTCTTAATGCGAAAGAGTCTTGAGCGAGGGAAACTGCATCCTTCTTAAGTAAGGTTAATGTTACAAGTTCAAAAGAAATCTGTCACCATGGGTAAGAAATAAATTCATCTATATCCCTAATTAACTCGACATGCTCAGGGATTATTTTCGGAGAGTGAGAAGATGGAAGTAAGATTGAAGCCGTAATGGCTAGACATGCAAATTTGATCCTCGTGTTCCTATCCTTCACCATATGGGTCTTGAGCATCTCGATAACAGTATCCACAGAACATGCTTTAAGAGAGCCAAACAATTCGTTCCAATATAGTTTCTCTTTGAGAGGGTTCTTTCTTCTTTTCCGTGTCTGGGTAGGAATCCGGTTGCAATTAAGACCAGTAACAATGGCGAACTCCCTAAGAGAAATTCTGATTGGTCTTCCGACAAAAATCAACCATATCTCGTACTTTTTCTTCGTCTTCAACATCCTCACCAAAATGAAATGATCAAAAGCACCAGAAAAAGAAGGATTTTCGTCTAAAGCTAGAATTTTGGAAAACTGAGAATTCTTCAAGAACTCCATCTCTTCCTCGTCTAGTGACTCAATAAGCGACTATGTTCTCCGAGTCATGTGATACGAGTTGACTCGTTCACCGATTGGTTCTTCACCGTAGGAGAATATACGGAGAGGGAGTATCAGATCTTCCATTGCACACTCGGAGAAAAACAAAGGAATTAACGGTTGATGAAGAATGAGATTTACAGTTTCTTTTGTATAATTGAAAAGGGGAACTGAAAAATCAGTTTCGTGTTGGAACTAAAAGTGCTTGACCAAAAAAAAAATTCGAATTTAATTTAAAATTCTAAAGTGGACGGTTGTAACATAAATACGGTTTGTGGTTAAAGTGAAAGTTGTCTGCTACAAGCGCAGGCGTAGGGCTAGGGAGTAGGACCGAGAAATGAGGAAGATCATTTTGGTCATTAATTTTGATTCAGTTACGTCATGGGCAATCGCCTAATTTCGGGTCCTAAAAGGATATAGCATCAAATAATATCTTGATGTAAAGATGATCCAACTCACAAATTCAAATAATACAATTAAATTAAATTAATTTTGATATTTTTTTGTTGGTTTATTTCACAAATTGTCCTTTACATTTACAAAAAGTACACCCAATAGCTTAAAAATCAAAATTTGCAAAGTAGTCAAAATCCCACCCTCTCTCCTCTTTCTTATTTCAATCTCTCTCTTTAACTTCTTTCTAAAAAACTAATTTTCATTTTTGTCTTGTTTATTCACAAATTGTCCCCATTTATGAATACATTTTTTGAGTTATTTATTACACTTCACTTTCTTTATCAATGGTTTACACCCTATGACACTTTTACACTTACTAACTACATTCTTCCAACACACTTGATACAAAATTTGACGAATCACATTCGACAACCACAACTTGGATGATCAAGTCTTTAGGCAAACAAAAAACAATAGAAATACAACATTTGATAAAATACGGTATAACACATAAGGAAACAAACTTTAATATTGTAGAAGATAAGATATGATATTTTCTAGTCCATGGACTCGAAACATTATCATGAAAACTTGAATACACCCGTTCAAGCTTCTTTGCACTTAAAGAGTAAAGAAATTACCGCCGTTTCTTCCCTTTCTTTTCAACTGGTCGTGTTTCCTTTTGTGTTGGAAATGGTTTTTGCGTTGTACTTGGTCGTTGTGTTTGCGCTGATGTACTTGGTTGTTCAGTTCCTAGTGCTTTCGAGGATGCATATGCAAGTGTCGAGGACATGGCGGTCAAGAAATTTCCTGTGATTTCTGCCACCTTTGAGGTTCCTCCTGCGCATCAGATATTGGTTAACACATATCTTATTGTTAATCAACAAAAACTGTACCACTAAGAAAATACAATCTTTTATTTTAGAAGATGAGATGAAATTCTAGTCCAAGGAGCTCAAACCGATCACCACATCAAAAAAAAAAAAACTAGAGGAAAGTAAGATGTGTGTTTTAACAAGATGATGCAAGCACCTGAGTTACTTTCTGAAGCTTGTCTCCTCCTATTCTCTTCCTCCTTCTCCTGCCTGATCTCATTTTGTCTTTGCTTTTCTTCCGCTAAATATTGTTGCCTCCTATTCTCTTCCTCCTTCTCCTGCCTGATCTTATTTTGTTCCATCTCGTTTTTCTTCCAGTGGTGCAGTCCCACTACTACCCTATTATGGTCTTTCATACCGTTCTTCTTTCCAAAATACCCTTGTATACTGTTAGGAAGAAGGTTAAACGCACCCTTACTGATAACTCTTGCCTGCTCAACCGCTCCGGCACTTATAACTTTCACCTGCCCAGCAGCAGCAACACTAATATCTTTGACCTGCACAGCAGCATTAACAGCACCCGCACCGACACCTTGTGCCTGCTCCAAAAATCTATTATTTTGCGATACTGTCTCGTTTGAGCTACTGGCATCCTGATTGAGCGTATTACTCGCATTTTGTATGTTAATAGGTCGTCTGCGAACATCTTTCTGCTGGATCTTGACTTCTGGCTCCTTTACCCTATCCGGTATAACTATCTTCTGCAATTGAAATAATCAGTTCATATATAGTATAAGCACATAACCCTTATCACATAATATATATATATAAAATTTAAAGCCGTTGAAATGTAAATTTCTTAAAAAATTTTGGGATTTGAAAAAAACAAACCTTCTTTTTTTTGAAACAGGAAAAACAAGGGAAACAATTCTTCATTTTCTAAAAAAAGAAATTATTATAGAGTGAAGAGAGATAACAAAGGAGGCATATGATTGCAACCTTGCAGCTTGGTCACTAAAGGTTTGCTTGGCAGTTTATTTATACCATTTCTTATACTGATTAGTGAATATAATAACGATTAGTCCAGCCACCGGAGCTACAACATGAAATAGTAAACTGTGGACGATTAAAATCTAGACGGATGAAGACCATTTAAATCTTATTATATTCTTTTATATGATTGATGGTTACACTCAAAAACATTTTGGGTCTTATGATATAATAGACAGATAAACTAAAAACAAGTTGAATCTTTCTATATAATAGATAGGTTGAATAATAACAATTTCAGTCTTTCTATATAAATATATGCGTAGAATATAGCTGCGTCTCTTACTTTAGTGGCTTCAACTAATACCGTGTGACATACCTATTAACCACTTTTGTAAATGATATAAGAAAGACCCTAACCAGTTCTTCGAAGCTAGGAAATAAAATACCCAGTTTATAGTAAGCAATTCAGACCAAAATTAAAGCATCGATTGTTTTGTATAATGGTTAGTTCAAAAATTTATCGGAGGTGCAAATATATCGCCAAAGATAAGAATGGGGTTCTTTGTCATAGAAATTGGCAGATTTTGAGAAACTTTGTTTATCAGTCATAATTCATTGAATCAAAAGGTCCATAACGGATCAAAGTCTTGTATACTCCACAAGCCAAAAAAATCTCAAATGCTCTTGTCTCTTTCTCATTTTAATAAATATTTATTTAAAGTAGAAAATAGACTAAATGACTACAAAATTAGAAATAGTTATATAATCACAATTTAAACCAGATGGCTTATCCAATTGGATATCAATCGGGTCAATCCATTCATTCCCAAAATTGACTAAGCACTTTAAAGTTTACTCATTTTTCCTATATCCCTATATATAATCTCATAATGAGTTGGGATTTCAACTAGCTAGCTGAAATACGCCAATTGACACATGTTCCATTCTCCTGTATCATCTTTTAAGAGGTTGGTTTATGCCTATATATAGGAAGTGACTCTTAACTGGCCTTATATAGTTTTTTTTTTGTGGTTCGATTGCCGGCAGATTAGACACAAGCATTTGAGAAAACAGCTGTTTGAAAACGTCAAAACAGTACTCTTTTCTATATGAAATAGTATATGGAAAATGCAAAACCTAATATTTCTAAAGATATCATAAATCTTCTTGTTGATATTAACTTGATCCATGGTTATGTCCTAAGCTCGCTGAGATCTCCCAAGATACTAGTAAAAGGTAAATAACGAAAGGATTGTTTTGGTGGCGCTTTCCTGAGGAATTTATCCGACTCGGATAAAATCTGTATTCAAGCTACTATTGCAGGTCATTGTATAAAGCCTATATATGGAGAGAACGTATATCGCGCAATTATGGCTGATGAATTCAACAAAGTGACGACATTTGATTTGAGAGCAATTTCAAAGAAACAGCAGCAAGAATGAGACCAAAGACAATTACATGCAGTTCACTCAAAAGAAAACAAAATAGTCTGAAGAATCTCTTATAACAAAGTCAATCATCGTACACAAACGTTGTATAAATACTTTTTTCTCATCTTGCTTGCATATCTGACAAGAAAGTCGGTTTTAGATCAGAATATCTGTACTGTACGGTTATCTTTTGTCAAAGGATGCGATTGTATAAAATAAATAAAAAGGGTTCTTAACCAAACTGATCCACATTTCATGGACTATTTTACAATATTCCCGTATTTAATAAAAATCATGAAGCCAATGATTGATTGATTTTTTTGTTGTTGGTATATATACAAATGACATCACCGTACACGTCAACAGTCCAAGTATATAGGACAAGAACTCTCCACTCACAAACCCCCACGTGTCCCGATAACGTTTCCGTCTCTCCCTCTTCCGTCTTCTACTAGTATACTCTAAAGCTAAAACCACTGAAGCAAACAAAGCAGAAGCGTTAGTTGAGAAAAAAAGAGAGACAAGAATGTCTGTGAGAACAATCTTACCATCGTTGGCTCTACTGATCCTCATCGCCGCATCGGCAGCAGAGAGTATCGGATTCGATGAGTCAAACCCGATCCGTATGGTCTCCGACCGTCTCCGGGAAGTAGAGGAATCAGTTGTCCAGATCTTAGGACAGTCCCGCCACGCTTTATCATTCGCTCGCTTCACTCATAGGTATGGGAAGAGGTATGAGAACGTGGAGGAGATGAAGTTTAGATTCTCGGTGTTCAAGGAGAATCTGGATTTGATTAGATCCACTAATAAGAAAGGATTGTCTTACAAACTCGGTGTTAATCGTAAGTTTACTTTTTTATTATTGTCTCTCTACTTTTCTACATGTTTTGAAAGTAGTCTCTTGAGTGGAAACAGGTCATACGAAAAACTGACACATGGATGTTGTCTAAATAAATAACCTTTCCGTCTTGGGATCTTCTTCTATGTTTTGTTTTGTTTTTTTTTTTTTTAAGGTTTGGTTTTTATTTATGATTTGCTTTCACGTGCCTCAAGATTGTTATTGGTTTGGAGTTTGCAGCGCAGGGAGTTATTACTAGTTTGCGTGAATATTTAGCATCTTATTTATAGTTTTGCTTCTATATAGTTTTTAGTTGTTTTGATTAAAGTCTTGACGTAAGGGTTAAGACTTAAGATGATTGTTTGTCCTATGTGGCACACATTACTGGTGGTTTGCTAAACTGTCTCTTGAATCCATACAGAGTTTGCTGATATGACGTGGCAAGAGTTTCAAAGGACCAAGCTTGGTGCTGCTCAGAACTGCTCTGCTACTTTAAAGGGAACCCACAAACTCACAGAAGCACCTCTTCCTGTAACCGTAAGTCCAATTACTTAATTCTTTTATGAAAACGCATTTTAGCTGCAGGAATTTTCATTATTTTGTTTCTGAGTTTTGAAATTGTGTAACTGCAGAAAGACTGGAGAGAAGATGGTATTGTTAGCCCGGTTAAAGACCAGGGAGGTTGTGGTTCTTGCTGGACATTCAGGTATATTCTGAAATTTTGTGGGGATCTCTTGATACAAAACTTGATATTTCATAATGATCTATCTTCGTACTACAGCACGACTGGAGCGCTTGAGGCAGCTTATCATCAAGCATTTGGAAAAGCAATATCACTCTCTGAGCAACAGCTTGTGGATTGTGCTGGAGCTTTCAACAACTATGGCTGCAACGGTGGCCTTCCTTCCCAAGCCTTTGAATACATCAAATCCAACGGTGGTCTCGACACAGAGGAAGCTTATCCTTACACCGGTGAAGATGGAACCTGCAAGTATTCAGCTGAGAACGTCGGTGTACAAGTCCTTGACTCAGTCAACATTACTCTGGTAAGCATCTCTTACGGATTCTTGAGTTTCGCCTGCCTTACAAGTATATTTAATGTGTAATGAGGATTCAAACAACAACAACAGGGTGCGGAAGATGAACTGAAGCATGCTGTTGGATTAATACGACCAGTAAGCATAGCATTCGAGGTTATACACTCGTTCCGGCTTTACAAGAGCGGAGTTTACAGTGATAGTCACTGTGGAAAGACTCCAATGGTGAGACTTTCTTCTTCAAACTGCTAAATGAAACTTAACACTCTTCTCCAAGTAGAATCATTTGAGCTTATATTTAAATGTTGCATTAGGACGTGAACCACGCGGTTTTGGCGGTTGGTTATGGAATTGAAGACGGTGTTCCATATTGGATTATAAAGAACTCATGGGGAGCAGATTGGGGTGACAAAGGTTACTTCAAGATGGAGATGGGAAAGAACATGTGTGGTAAGTTCTTTAACTTTCATTAAACCGTAATACTATTATCAGATGATGTAGGCAGGCAGATAAAAAGAGTCATTAAATCAGAATTTCAGATATTTGGTCTCTCGCTCTATATGTTATTGAATCGTTCTTGAATTGCAGGTATTGCGACATGTGCATCGTACCCGGTTGTGGCCTAAGATGATCAGCGGAATGTCAGTCTCTCAGTGATCAGATTACAATCATGTTCGCATATATATTGGATTAAGACATTACTTGAAAGTCACTTGGGAGTGCATAGTGTTTCATTATGCTTGTTGTAACATAAGGTCTGTTCATATGTACAAAATGATGCATAAACTACAGACGACAACTTTATAATGTATCCACCATGTTAAATTTAAGGACATACATTTATTTGGACCATAGTAGCTTTGTTCTTGATCCTAAATCAATTTCTATTAAATATAGTTAAAAAAATATGATATATATATATACATTATCAAAATCTAAGTAAATACATAGATTTACTCTGAACTTTTCTTTTTGAGAAAATTGGGTTACTTGCGCAATCAGTTAACTATAAGAAACCGTTTTTATTTATGGAAAATGTATCAGGAGATCGAAATTAAAGAACTTACCATACGCAAGAAAAGAAAGAAAAACCACAGATAAAATGAGAATGACGGAGACGATCTGAGTCTGATATACTGATACGTACATCGGTACATATAACCAAAGAGGAAGGTTTAGATAATTAGTTGAGGGCCAATCAATTGTTTTCTTCCCTTGATGCAGCGCTGCTGCTACTTTGAACTCCTCTCAAGTCAAACGTCTTCACCTTATTGAATCCATCGCTCACTGTCCCACGTCTTTCTGCATTCAGACCGTCGAAGCTGAATGTTTGTAATTGCGGAACTGAATACAAATCCAATATTTTAGTACAACTCCCCTTTTTTCTTGAGTCAAACTGTATATTTGTAGCTTTTAACCACAAAAAATAAGTTTAATAGCTAGAAGGACATTCGTTTGTGCACACAAAAAAAGACATTCGTTTTATTTGAATCTCACATACTGTCATCTTATGTATATAAATATATTTTTTTGATTTCATTATTTTTTCTAAATACTTTGTACTATCTCTAATATTCAAAAATAAAGATTTGTAGTTTGCATGTGAAGTACGTAGTACGTGTATCCTGTCCATAATTCTGTCCATAATTCCCACTTATCTGTGTTAATTCCTGTGTAAGAAACTAAGAATTTAAATCATTTCCCAAATTTAGTTATCCATACAGTTTTTTTTCCTGAATTATGATCAATTATCATATATTAGTTATGTATGCGCCTTGAACAAAATATCATATAAATTAAATGGAGACGATGTTTACCTTTTTCTACTTTCTTTTGCGAATGGAAATATATACAAGCCTATGTCCTAAGGATAAGAATCGATCGAAATATCTTATATATACGTGATAAAATATATATATATATATATATATATATATATATATATATATATATACCAGTTAATGGTGTGCGGGCTAATTAACAAAGGCTCTATATCAATTATGGTTAAAATGTTATGTGAAATATGATTACCTCCTTCATATTCTTGTATCGCCTGATCTTGGATTGACTCTTGTTTGGCCTGTGTACCGTTCTTGTTCGCAGTGCTTGAATCATGTAAATTCAGCTCGTACATAACTTCATCTCCAGGTTTCGAATGGGTTACAACTTCTTTCTCATGCAAGCTCTCATTCTTGATGGAAGTACTTGAATCGTGTATCTGTGACTTGCTGTCCACATCCTCTCTTAACCAGAATTCTTCACTCTCTTTCAATTCATCTTCATCTTTTACTGGAACTGGCTTCGAAAATTCATTGGCTTTCGCAGCAACTTTTTCAACTTTCTTGCTCTTCCTCCTCCAGAGATATATGTTTCTCAGATTTGGAAGACATCCAATTCTCATAACTTTTTAATTGTTGGAGACCGATCTCTTTTTTTTTACTAGAAGGGAACTGAAAAAAAAAGATAGAAGATCTGACTTTTGTTTTAACATCAGTTAAATCTCTGTATGTGTTATATAAATACAGTTTCATGTTAATGTATGTTAGTCTTACCATGGAGACACAAAGAGATCATAATATGATATTCCATACAAACTCGTAGACATCGTCACGTCACTGCTAGGCTCATTTCTTCACCTGCTTTATTTTCCATGTCATTGATTATATGATCACCTTAACTTCTAATTAATCAACATTTAAAAGTAATACTTCGTGGAATTCTATCATACCGGGGACGATATAATAATAGACAGCTACGCTACTTCTATATCAATGCTGCAACAATTACCCGATGGTTTTTCTTTAACAATTCAATATAATGTAAACATTGGAATATCATAGAAAGTTAAGTTAAAAATCGTATTATAGAACTGTGTATGCCTAGACTTTTGAAAAGGAAGAAGAAAAAATCAACGTAAAAAGCAGATGCAAGTTTCACACGGTAAGACCAAAAATAATATATTATCGAAGTGCAAAAAGAATAGTCCAAAATGATAATTTTACAATATATTTTATTTGGTCGGTCAAAGAAATACTTAGACCTGCAATCAAAATCCCTAATCGATCCTACATTTTTTTAATCGATCATACACAATGACTTTCATCAACGTTCTTCGAAATATAAAGGTACGAAACATCAATGTTACATGGTGTTATTCAAGCATATATTTTAAAAGAGTTTAAATCCAAACACAATCCATTGTTATTTAATTGATGATTCTAAATTTTATTTTAAAATTCAATGTTATTCAATCTATGATTGAATTTCAGGTTTTAAAATCTGGTGTTATTCAAATTTTAAGGATTTTAAAATTCTTTGTAATATAAATGGATTTCAAATCATTGGTGATGGATTCTAATGAATAAATGATTAAATTCAAAATCCAAGGGGTATTGCAGAGATTTTAGAATCCATCAACTTTAACAATCTGTGTTATTCAATTAGTGATTTAAAATCAATTCTAAATATTTTACAATCTATCAAATTTTAAAATTTTAAGATTGTTAAAGTTGATGGATTCTAAAATCTCTGCAATACCCCTTGGATTTTGAGTTTAATCATTTATTCATTAGAATCTATCACCAATGATTTGAAATCCATTTATATTACAAAGAATTTTAAAATCCTTAAAACTTGAATAACACCAGATTTTAAAACCTGAAATTCAATCATAGATTGAATAACACTGAATTTTAAAATAGAATTTAGAATTATCAATTGAATAACAATGGATTGTGTTTAGATTTAAACTCTTTTAAAATACATGATTAAATAACACCATCTAAAATTTTAAAATTTGATAGATCTATACTATTATTTAAGAAGTAAATTTGCTTAGTTGTCATGTTCTCCATAAATTTGATAGATCACCAATGATTTGAAATCCATTTATATTACAAAGAATTTTAAAATCCTTAAAACTTGAATAACACCAGATTTTAAAACCTGAAATTCAATCATAGATTGAATAACACTGAATTTTAAAATAGAATTTAGAATCATCAATTGAATAACAATGGATTGTGTTTAGATTTAAACTCTTTTAAAATACATGANATTTGATAGATCACCAATGATTTGAAATCCATTTATATTACAAAGAATTTTAAAATCCTTAAAACTTGAATAACACCAGATTTTAAAACCTGAAATTCAATCATAGATTGAATAACACTGAATTTTAAAATAGAATTTAGAATCATCAATTGAATAACAATGGATTGTGTTTAGATTTAAACTCTTTTAAAATACATGATTGAATAACACCATCTAAAATTTTAAAATTTGATAGATCTATACTATTATTTAAGAAGTAAATTTGCTTAGTTGTCATGTTCTCCATAAATTTAGGTAATTTTATTTATTTATCATATTTTTAATATTTATATATAGTTTATTTATAAATAAAATGAATTTATATGAATATATCATATTTTTAGAAAATAAGATAATTCTTGTGAATTATGTTGTTATCTTCAAATATATTTTTATATATAAAACTTAAAGTTTAAATTAAGATATAAAAATTATTTATTTATTATATAACTAAAACGAATTTCTATTAATAATTTTATATTTTTTCTAAAATAAGATAATAGTATGTTGTTATTTTGAAAATATATTTTCCTATTATAAAAATTAAAATTAAGATATAAAAATTATATTATTAATTATTAAAAATCATCAAAATAATTATTTGAAAAGTTATTTTGTTGATTTGTCTCTATGATCCTAGGTAATTTTAATCATTTATAAGAATTTCTTTAATTTTTTATTATTGTTTATATAACTAAAACTAATATATATTAATAATATGATATTTTAGAAAATAAGTTAATTCTTATGTATTATGTTTTTTTCTTGAAAATATATTTTTCTATTACAAAATTTAAAATTAACATGTAAAAAAATCTATATCATTACTTAAAAAGCGAAATTGATGTTTGATTATTTGTCATATTTTCCATGATTTTAGATAATCTTGATAATTTATCATAAATTATATAATTTTTATATAATTTATTAAATATTAAAAAAAATTATATTAATAGTATGAGATTCTTATCAAATAAGATACTTCTTACGTATTAAGTTGATGTTTTGAAAATATATTTTCTATTAGAAATTTAAAATTAAGATATAAAATGTTGTAGTTATTCTATAATTAAAATTAATTCAGACTAATAATATTATAATTTTATACAATAAGGTAATTTTTATGTATTATATTGTTATCTTGAAAACATATATTTATATTATATAAATTAAAATAGAAAAGTTATCTATTATTAGTTAAATATAAATCATCACTCAAGTGACTTTGCTAATTCATTAAGTTATCCATGATTTTAGGTAATTTTGATTATATGTCATAATTATTCTAATATTATATAATTAAAAAATTATCATATTAGATTTTTAGAAAATAAATAACTTATACATTATATTGTTATATTGAAAATGTGTTTTTCTATTATAAATTAAAATTAAAATATAAAAACTATAATTAAATATAAATTAAGTAAAAATATTGTACAAATATTATAATTAAAATAAATCAAGCAAAATAATTATAGAAATATATTCTTTTAAATATTTCTGATGTTTGAGTTTTGTCATTGATAATTATATAATGTTTGATTTGTACTTTTTGAAAGCATAAAATAACTTATTATGTTGATTTTTAAATTAATAAAACATCAACTAATAAATATTCATAACAGAATTATGCCCGCAAGTGCGGGCAAAACACCTAGTTGTAAAATATTTAGAATTGATTTTAAATCACTAATTGAATAACACCCCCTTAATCAATACTTATTTTTGTCTTGGTAACAGGTAGGTATCTATATGTAAAATTAATAAATTATTAATGTCCAAAGTAGTCAAATGGATCTCTCAAAATTAGGGCTTAACTAGTTTCCTTGCTATTACCCACAAATGCAACTTTTGCGGTTGATATCGATTGTTGGCGTTTTGCAACAATCATTCACACCATTTTAAACCGCTTCAAACCGTTCTAAATCTTTTAAATTCAAAAGATGATTGCAACTAGCGTTTGCGATTACAAGCGGTTACGAGATGGTGATTATTTTTCTTTAAACAAAAAAACAATATAAATACAAAAATAAAAATATTTAATAATTTTTTTAAATTGGAATTGTAAACACTAAAATATATATTATACTCTTATTAGTATTATTAAAACAAATTAACAATATTTCAATAATTTTAAAATTTTAAAACTATAACTTTATAAGTATAATTTATATATTTATTGTAATATTATGATTTTGGTATTTTTTATAATTATACAAAATGTAAATATTTTTAATTTATATTTTAACTGCTACTGCATTTAATAGTTAACCATTCATAAATATCTCGCAAACGCACCAATTTGTAATCACATTACCAATCATACAAATCTCTTAAAACCATAAGAAACCGCAACTACCCTCATCCGTAAACTCCCACAGCTGCAACTGCTACTTTTGAACTAGTCAGGCCTTTAGTTATGAATAAATGTCTAACCAACATTCACATAACCTTTGCTGTTGTTTTTGAAACATTCACTCACACTAAACCCTTAAATTAATCAAACCATAAACCTTTGGATAAATTATAAACCTTAGAATTTATGGTTTATCCAAGAGTTTAGAGTTTAGTATTTAAAATTTAATGTTTAGTTTAGTGTTTTGTTGACGGTGTAAAAAATATATTAAATTTTACTTTATTTTTATCCAAGGGTTTAGGAATTAGTATTAATTTAAGGGTTTAGTGTTTTTAAAATTTAATTTTTTCATTTTTTTGTGTTTATGATTTAGTGTTTAAGATTTATCCAACGGTTATAGTTTACCCAATAGTTAATAGTTTACCCAAGAGTTTAGAGATCAAGATTTAGGATTTAGAGTTTAATGTTTTGCTGATTACGTTAAGAATATTAAAAATATATTATTTTTTGTACCTATTATTATTTTTGTTTACCTTTTTATTTTAAAAACATAATATAATTTCATAATATTTTTTAAAAATATATTAAAGAGTTATTCTTGGGTCATCCCAATAAAATTGTGTTATTAGATATTTAATATTTTTTTAGAAAAGAAAACAAAATATTAGTAAATTATATTATGTTGTAAAAATAAAAAAGATAAAAGTAAATAAAAAATAGTAATAATTGTAAAAAAAAAAAAAAAAAAAGGGAGCCAAATGATGAGGTTGTTGGTGTCATCAAGAGTGTTGACAAGAAGGATCCAACCGGTGCCAAGGTGACCTAGGCCGCAGTGAAGAAGGGAGCCAAATGATGAGACTTCTCTCGTCTCTGTGTTTTCTTTGCTTTTAAAAAAAAACTTTGATGGCGTTTAAGCCTTTGTTCTTTTATTTTCTGTTGCTTTCTCATCTCTACCTCCTTTTTACATCTCTCTGTTGGTGTTTCTTTGTGTTACAAATTAATTTTGCTTTTGCTTATTCGTTTCTTGCATAGTTTAATCGCAGCCAAGTTCAGCTACATAGATCTGTGGTGGATAAGTAATTAGATTCAATCAAATTACAAAGCTTTTAATCAGAACCATTAGATCTAATAAAGATTAGCAAACAAATAATAAGCTTTACTAAAATGATTGAGTATACGGAGCAGTTAGTTATCCACCCTTGAGAAGCTAACTAAAAACAAAAATAACAAGGGATAAAGGCCAAAAGAGTCTGCAAAACATCACGCGTACGACAAAGAAACGTGTAAACATCAACACTGAAAACGTTCAGGAATATTTTATAGATTTTTGATCTGCAGTTTTGACAAGAAGCAACAACTCAAGTGAGATCTAAATGAGTTTAATGAGATTCTTTTAACACTAAGCAGCTTTAGCTGTGTGAGAAGAAAAGCTCCACGACCCTAGATCTTGGAATAAAGCAACCAGATCTTTAACATCTTCACTCTCTCTCGACTCTTGGAGCCATAAGAGGTCATCGAATCTCTCCACACCGTTTTCTTCTCCACCATGTCTCCTGGACTCACCTTTACCTTCGGATCTCCTTTTCTTCTTAATCAACTTCCTTCTCCTCTCATGATCTGCCATTCTTCAACATATAAGGAACAGAGAAACATAAGTCAATGATAAAAACAGAGGAGATCTCAATATTGAAAGACGAGAGATGAAGAGAAGAAACATATTTTACTCTTTGGAGAGAGATAAATGCTGAGAGATCCCAGAGATGCAGAGAGGGAAGCCATAGTTGCCACTAAGAGTTGTTGAAAGCATTTCTTTTTCTCCGTAGATAGAATTTGGGAGAGACCTAAAGAAAGCTAAACAGAACACAGGATCTTGAATTGAGAACGGATTAAGGAGTGCATAGATTATATATAGTCGTACTATGTACTAGTTAATACACGAGAGATAAAGACTTTTGTCTTGTTGTCTGTGAACATTGATTAGTAGTAGATATGGTCTCTTCTTTTTCTCTCATTCATGCATTAAGATAATTGACTAAATCTCTCATTAAGATACTCATTAAATAGATTAACAGTAAATATTGATATTTTTCTTATAATTTAGTGCAGTTTAATTAAAAATTACTTATAATTTTCCTTTTTAGTAGTACTGTTAAAGAATAATGACATATTTTTTTTGTCAAAAATAATGACATATATAAGTTTTGTAATTAATACTTTAAAAATACATCAAATTATATATTAAAGATATCTCATTTTATTAATTAGTTGAATTTAACTAATATCAGTTGACATTATGATATGACTAAATATACAATATTGACAAATCACATTATATAGTTGTAGTGGTGAAAGTAAAAATATTGGTTTCACTTACCGCTTTTCTCCTCTCATGAGTCCCATGACAATTGACAACCCAAAGGTTTGGATTCTTCTTCTTTTCTCACTTGGATTTGATAAAAGTAGCACAAGGACAATAAGGCTTTTCGGTTTTACTCTTTTTGCTCAGCGAGAGTCAGTGCAGTCTCACTTGTTAAATCATCAAAGTCCTCAACTTGTTCTATAAAACCAACTTGTTGAATAAAGTTAAAGTTAATTCCACCTTGACTTCTATATTAAGCAGAGTCTTAAACACACCCACGTTAGTTTTGACGTCACTATCACCATTTATTACACAGTATTGACGACATGTCAAGCAGAATCAACCAATAACATTTAATAGAATTGATGACTGGAAGTCTGGAACCAATTGTGCCATGTTTTGTAATAAGAGAGAAAAAGAGAGGATATCCTGAGGAGATTTTAGCCTTGTTTTTTGGAAAGTCTTGACGTGTAGCTTTTGTGCTAAACTTTTCTCTAAAAAATAGTACAGTATATTTACTTCCACATCTATGGAAACTTTGTTGATGTTACATATCATAACTGTCATTTAGATTCTTATATTTTTATTGATTTTTTTTTTCTGTAAAAAATAATGTGAATCTTTCAAAAAAGTTCAACCATATCTGGATTTGATTGAGCTACTTAATGGAGATTATTGAGTCTTGAGAGATGGACCTTGGGTTCACGACTCCTAACTGTCTTGCAATGTAAATACAAAGAGAATACGTATGTATGATCATGTTACTTGAAGAAAGAAAAGCAAATACGCTTGAAATGGTAATGCATCATTTGTTAGACTGCAACATGAATAAATCGAAATACCTTTGAAAGTTCGAACTGTATCTCTCCCCATCTAGATGCATATATAAGGATTGCTACGTAGGAGAGATACCGTCACCAACTCACCATCTTCTAAACTCTTAAGAAAGAAGAAGTGATGGCGCTATCTCTCCTGCGAAGCAAATCTTTCTTTGCAGTTTCGAAACCATTGAAGAAGCAAGAATACTCATGTTGTGTTGTCCTTATATATATGTGTAATTTGTAAACACTCTACTAGATTCATCTCATCCATATATTTCTAATTAATGGTTTGCAAGAGAGAAAATTTATACTATCACCATCGTTGCTCTTTAATTGTCGTTTAGTTTGCCGCTTTCTATGTGGCTACAATCAAATGAACTATTATCCCAAGTGAGGTCACAGTTTTCACGTCATCGCCAATTATTTGACATTACTTTCACCTCCAATGTGTTACATCGATTTGTTTATTTTTCTTTTCAACTTCGTGTATACGTTTCTCGTCATTTAATTTGATCAGCTCTTGGTTTTGCATTTTTTCTCAGATGTTACATATATACAACGTTCGTTGACATTGTCGAGAAATTTAGCTAGGGGTTTCATAAGAATATGCAGGGGGAAATGCGACATCAAGGTCCCATCCTAATCTTAAGTCTCAAAAAGTATTGAATGTATATTATATGTATTGGTACTATATGTATTGTGAATAGCTCCTGGTCCTGGATTGTCACTTTAATGCACAAGTTGAGCCATTTGTATCGTTATGACACTTGTCCATACCAACTAAAATATACATATTCTATTTGGGAAAATAGCATAAAAAACCTTCAAAATGACACTCACTATCAATTTAAACCTTGAACTTATTTAACTAGCATATTGAACATTCAACTTGACATTTGTATCACAAAAAACCTTCAACTTAGCTTACTTGTTCGTCAAGTTAAAATTGTGACTTGTTAACCTACAATAGTAGGTCACATGTTGTTTTTTTTTTGTTTTTTTAATTAATAATTGCAATTAACAATTAAAAACCTAAATAAAATTAGAAAATTAAAGAAAAAAATCTAAAATTGAATTCAATAAAAATCAAAAAAATATTTTCTTAAAACTTCAAAGTTTTTAAACTGAAATTTTTGCAAATTAGAAACTTTTAAAAAAAAAAAAATCATCTAAAACTATTAAATTTTCTCACAAAAATAAATAAATAATTTTAAACATTATCACCATTATCTTGAACACTCTTTTTCATATCATTATTAATAATAACATATTTGGTTATATTGCTAGTGACAATAGTGTCAAAATCATTGTTATTTTTATATAAGAAAATATCATCGTTAAAGATATCAATAAAATTAAAAGTTTAAAACTTACAAAACATTATTGTTCATTCTGATATGACGAAAAGTGCTCCTTTTACTAGTGGTATATCCACACTATTTATTTTTGAATAACATTTTAAAGCATTTGCCTTATACGATTTTTAAATGTTTAGTTAATAATAATAACATACAAATAAATATGAGTTAGAGGTTATCTTTGATATTGAAAAAGGTTATTAAGAGTTAAAATGTTCATATCGAAATCATCATATAGTTGTCATTTTTTATTAACAAAATAAAAAAATATATCAAGGTATTAAATTATTAGTACGATACATTAATATAATTATGGGATAATAAAATTGCTTTAGTTGCTATTAATATGACCATTAATAATAACTAGATCTCGACCCGCACAACCGTGCTGGTTTTCTTTTTATTTATAATTTATAAAAAAAAATTATCAATAAATAATAATATATTTACTTATAAAATCATGTAAAATACTAAAATAATAGATGTTAAAGTATCATTTTTAAACACAACAAAAAAATATAAATTATCACTAACAAATATTTATCTATAGTGTATCTAAATAAATTTTAAAATTTATTGTATGCAAATTCCAGAAATTAAAACTCTATACTAAAGACGATTATAATTTAATTATTTTAAATTATAATTTATGTATCAAACTCAAAAATATATTATTTAGTAATAACAATGAATAAGAATATAAATTAAAATATATAAAACAAATTACTATATATTAATAATGAAGAATAAAAAACTTAAACAACTAAATTATAGAGTTATATAATATATAACATTAAATGTAAATCATATATTTAATTTTTTTTATAATACTATCAAAGTGTTATATTTATAAAAAGAAAAAAATTGTGTGGGTTAAACTCTAATATATAGTATTTTATTTAGGATTTAGGAATATATAATGATATCTAGATAAATTTTCATATCTTAAAAAAAAACATTTGTATTTCGAATAAAAGATAAATATATGGGATAATATTATGGAAATACAATTTAAAAAGATGTCAAAAAGATTTTGTTGGATTTATTTCATTTCTATTTCAAATAGAAAAATAAAGATATTTAAAGATATTATCATTAAATTATGTAACATTTGATAATCTTCATAATCTTCTTAAGGAATAGTCCATTTTTAAAAAAATCACACATGATTCTAGGTTGTGACTTCTGTTTTAATATATAAGATGTCGTATGGTTAGAGAAAATAAAGGGAATACCAAAATATTAAAAAAAAGTACTAAACAACTTTCTTAGATAGATTTTTAATGACTCATTCCCTTTTAATAGTATTGATATAGTTTATAAAAAATATACACTCATATATCACAAACTCTCATTTAGAATAAGAATAAAACACTTGTAAGTTCTCAAGAAAATATTTTGATTTTTTAAATTAAGATTTTAAATTTTTCTGTACTTTAAAACAAATATTTTTGAAAACTTACACGTTAAAAAATTAAATTTTAAGAAGATATTTTGGTTTTTATTAAATTCAGTTTTAGATCTTTTTCTGTAATTTTCTAATTTATTTAGTTTTTTTATTGTTAATTGTATTTATTAATTAAAAAAAAACAAAAAAAAAAACAACATGTGACCTACTATTGTAGGTTAACAAGTCACAATTTAAACTTGACGAACAAGTAAGCCAAGTTGAAGATTTTTTGTGATACAAATGTCAAGTTGAGTGTTCAATATGCTAGTTAAATAAGTTCAAGGTTTAAAGTGTTAGTGAGTGCCACTTCGAAGGTTTTTTATGCTATTTTTCTCATTCTATTTATAAGCTCATAAAGAATAAACTCAACAAAAACATTCTTTGATAAATTTTACTAAGGCCCTGTTCGTTTGTACATCTGAAAGATGCATCCAGATGATCCATCCAGATGCCTTATCCAGATGGAGCATCTAGATGTTGTTCGTTTCTGTATTTCGTCTATACATCTAGATGAATCATCTGAATGTAACTATGTTCGTTTGTTTGTTTTTAACTTGCATCTGCATCCAAATGAATTTGTTAATAAAATGAATAAAATAAATTTGTGTTTACATTTTTGGCGGGAATTTTACGATTTTGATGAAAATGTGAGTTTCCATTTTTGTTGGAAAAATTAACGTTTACGATTTTAACACAAAAATGTGTCTTTACGGTTTTAGCGGGAAAACATTTTTTTCAAATTTGGCGGGAAACGGGTTTTTACGGTTTTTGCGGAAAAATACGTTTTTCGGTTTTGGCAGGAAAATATGTTTTTATGGTTTTGACGGGAAAACATGTTTTTGCGGGAAAATGCGTTTTTCAGTTTTGGCGGGAAAATACGTTTTTATGGTTTTGACGGGAAAACGTGTTTTGCGGTTTTTGCGGGAAAATGCGTTTTTGCGATTTTGACGGGAAAATACGTTTTTACGGTTTTGATGGGAAAACGTGTTTTTGCGGGAAAACGGGTTTTTGCGGTTTTGGCGGGAAAATGCTTTTTACGGTTTTGGTAGAAAATGCATTTTTGCGATTTTGGCAGGAAAATATGTTTTTGTGGTTTTGACGGGAAAACGTGGTTTAGGGGTTTTTGAAAACGTGTTTTTGCGGTTTTGGCGGAAAAATGACTTTTACGGTTTTGGTAGAAAATGTGTTTTTGGCGGGAAACGCGTTTTGACAGGAAAATGTGTTTTGCGGTTTTGGTAGAAAATACGTTTTTATGGTTTTGCGGGAAAACGCGTTTTTTGCGGTTTTGGCGGGAAAACGTTTTTTACGGTTTTAGCGGGAAAACACATTTTTACGGTTTTGGCGTGAAAATGCGTTTTTGTGGTTTTGGCAGGAAAATGCGTTTTTACAGTTTTGGCGGGAAAACATGATTTTGTGTTTTTGGCGGGAAATGCGTTTTGGCGGGAAAATGCGTTTTGCGGTTTTGGCGGGAAAATGCGTTTTTACAGTTTTAGCGGGAATATGTATTTTTGCGGTTTTAGTGGGAATATGTATTTTTGCGGTTTTGGCGGGAATATGTATTTTGTGGTTTTGGCGGGAAAGTGTATTTTTGCAATTTTGGTGGAAAATACATTTTTTCAGTTTTTATGGTTTTAGCGAAAAAATCATTTTTTGGTTTTAACGGAAAAATATAATTGCAAAAAAGATTTAGTATTTTTGGTTTGAAAAATTATATTTATTTTAAAAAGTTATTTTTGTCATTTACTATTTTGGACTGAACTAGATGCATCTGCATTCAGATGCGTCATTAAGACTTACCCTCATTTGGGTGAGAATTTGAGATGAGTTTTAAGAAATTCAGTTGGGTGATCCATCTGGATGTAGCATTTTAATGTACAAAACGAACATTAATACAGCAATCTAGTGATATATTTTTTCTTCTTGTTTACGAGAGAGCGAGAGAAAATCAAACAACTGCTCTCGGCCCAATATCTATTGGAGACATTTAACCCACAAATTAAAGCCTAAATAATTGTGGACACATGTTCTCTATATCTACCAGACACAACCATACAATGGATAATATATAGAAAAAATCTGAACATATCAAAATGAAAGAAAAAGTTACCTGTATGAGGGAAGAGTTTCTGAGTATTTTTTAAAATACAACTGTAAAATGTCTAGATACAGATTACTGAATCGAATACCGTGCGAATGTATATGTTTATCAGCCGGTTTATATTGGTCTAGTACATATATTTAAGATCAATTGTATTTCGGTTAGAACCGGTTAACAACTTATATTTATAGCTGCTTGTAACAGACTTTTATAGTTAATGAGAAAGATACATTTTTACATTTTCTTCATCTTTCTCGTGATGTTGAATCTCTATTATGGTATCAGAGCAATTCCAGCTCGTTTTCTCTGATTTTTTTCTTCATCTTCTACTCTTTTCTTCGTTTTCATTGTTCCGGTGAGAAGATCCAGTTGATTCCGAGCTCCGATTGAAGTTTCAAATCGTGAAAATCCATCGCTATCGGTGTTTCTTGATTTTCCAAAGATCAGCTCCAATCTATGATCTCTTATCTGAGTTCTCAACTCCAAACTCCTAGTGTCACCTCCACAACTGAAACTGCTATTGCTTCGACTTCAGCTCACACTCCGGTGATCTCACAGATCACTGGTAGTCTTTCTGGTAACTTCATTTCTCTTTACAATCACTCTTATCATGACATGCTCATTTCGTCTACTGCAAAAGAAACAGATGTGTCTCTTAGAGCTTGGATTATAGACTCAGGAGCCACTCATCACGTTAGTCATGATAGGCAGTTATTCACAAATTACCAACCCTTAGATAAGACTTATGTCACTCTTCCTAATGGCTATACTGTCACCATAGTTGGGGTAGGTAATATTCTTTTGACGAATTCGGTTACTTTATTCAATGTTTTGTACATTCCTGAGTTCAAGTTTAACTTGTTGAGTGTTAGTGTCTTAACCAAAACATTGAATTCTAAAGTTTCTTTCACTGCTGATGATTGCTTAATCCAGGAACTTACTCAGGCATTGATGATTGGTCAAGGTAGACAAGTTGGCAATTTATACATATTGGATGTCGAGAATAAGCATAGAACTTTATCTTTTCAAGGTATGTCGTCTGTTTCTGTGGTTGTAGATTCTTTCACTTGGCATAAACGACTCGGTCACCCTTCTCAATCTAAAGTTTAATCTTTGTCAAAAGTTCTGCAACTACCACATTCAAAAATCAATAAAGATCATTCTGATGCTTGTCATGTTTGCCATTTGTCTAAGCAAAAACATTTACCTTTTAAACTTCGTCAGAACATTAGTCCTCATGCCTTTGATCTATTACACATTGATACTTGGGGTCCATTTGCTGAACCTACTATAGACGGATCTAAGTA
>CAKOAT010248599.1:41382-65834 GCA_932364175.1 Eruca vesicaria subsp. sativa | reverse complement strand
GAGGTTTATCCATCCACGAACGATGATAAACTCCTGAAGACATGATTTTCAAGAAATTGTTGTGCTTAGAGAGAGTAAAGAGAGAGTGAGGAGTGAATGAGTTGAATGAGGAGAGGCTGAATTTATAGAACTTGCTTACGGCAATCTGACGACATTCCGACGGAATTCTGACGCCTAACGGTTATCTCCGTCGGAATTCTGTCGGTATATTCTGACCTTCGGCAACGGTCAAAAGGTTCGTCGGAATTTCGTCGGAATATACTGATGACTTTCCGACGACTACAACGGTTATATAAATAATCGGAATGTCGTCGGAATTTCGTCAGTATATTCCGACGAACCTCGTCTTGTCAGAAAGTCGTCGGTTTTGTGTGACGAAATTCCGACGAAATTGTATTTTTGTAATTCGTCGGAATGTCGTCAGAAATCCGTCAAAATTGTCTGACGCCTTAAGCGTCCGTCGGAACCTCCGTCGGAATAGACAGTGTTTTCTTGTAGTGTCTTCTCCATACGATTTAGCTTGAAATTAAATTTACCTGCATTTATATTTTGTATATACACCTGTTTATATACAACTTTATCAAGTAAAAGTTCCATGCCTATAAGAAGAAACTAAAAAACGAGATCGAATGATTGCATAAAAGTACCATAGCTTAGAGTAAGTCGAATCGTCAAACCAGAAGCACGGCGGCCCAGCCGCCATACATGGACGACAAATCTTTCTAAAGATCACTCGGCTGATTAATATACTATTGAGTTAAGGAGAACTTCGTTTTTCTTTCCTTTCTCTTGAGGTTGATCTGCATCTCTATGGACATTCTTTTCTTTTATAAGCAAAGCAGATGGTATTATAACATTTTAAATGATGATGAGCAGCTACAGTTTTTTTTTTAAAACTAATAAAATATGAGAAATACGTTTTCTTTTGGATTATTGACACGAAACGAGCAAAGCAAACCTAATTTTAAAGTACGAATATACCGTCGGATTGAAGACACGGCGAAAAGTAAGACCACGTGTTTGGCGTTGAAACAGTTTTAGTATGAGACAATGATTTTGCTAACCCACGCCGTTCGTTTTCAGTGTCTCCTCGGCCCCACACTCTAGCGAAGTAAAAGAACACACGATGATATCTTTGTTATGTTTTATTATTAAAGATGTAAAGACTGTCTTAGAAGACTTGGCCAAGTCATCAATCTGAATGTGATATCGACGTCATCTCCAAACTTGTATAAAGAGGATGTCTTCTTTTTTTCTTTTCTATCTGCAGTACAATTTGAATGTTTTCAGTTTCCATTTTGAGATTCGATAATCAGGAACCTTTCAGAGCGTTACAGGCTGAATGTATAAAGATATCATATCAAAAGATACTTCCAGGTTTACCAATAAAAGTATATAAAAAAGGATAACATAGTCGAGTTGGGTTATTGATAACGGATCACCTAATCAATTAGACAGTTAATCTAACCCTTTAAATAAACTGATTAAAGCTTACTATTAAATAATGTAATTGTTCGTCTGTTCCCCACTTAAATCATCGTATGAGCAATGCCTTTCACTAACTCCTACAATTAATTATCATTACAACGAGCTTTAGGTTTTCATAATATTAATTTCTCTAGGTCACATTTTGAGTCAAACGACACATTTCACTCTAATCATTATGGTTTGTTTACGAAAGAAGCAAACAACACCATCAATGATCAAACTAATTTAACCAAGACAAAAGAAAAACCCTGAACATTAATGGACGAAGATGTTCAGGGCTCTCCATTCATTTCACTGGCTGTCGCTGCAGCTCCATCTTCAAGTCTTTGACAAACTTTTCGTTGATCCAAGAACTTCTAGAAAACTAGAGTTTATAGCTCTTTCATAATCGGATCCTTTTCAATCTTTTTGCTCCATTTGCTTCCATTATTATGTCAAATTCTTCCTACACGTCTTACAGAATGAAAATTGAGAAACCAACAAAAAACATGTGATAAATCTTTTTCTCGTGCTAAATGGTTCTGACACCAAAATGAATGTAACATAACATCTATCACAATTCTCATGCTTAGACCAGCTAATGATGAAAAAGCCTTAACAATTGAATATAAATCGTAATTTCGTAGGCTATAGTCCAACAGCTTGCTGTTCAAAAAGCAACCACATCATATAACTTTATTCATGGAATTCAGACATGTGATAGATCAGAGTAAACAATAAAATATCAAATCTTGTAAACGTAGACAAAACTTAAAGTATATAAATATAACTAGGTGTTTTCCTGCACCATGTGCAGAAATAAAAATTTTAAAATAAAATTATATTTAAAAAGAAAATTTAGTTAATTTTTAAATTTACTATTTTTGTTACATTATTAATTTTATGTTAATTATATGTAAAATTAAGATAAAATAAAAAAACTTTTATCTAAATTTAATAATATATATATGTATATATTTAAAATTAAAATTTTGGAAAGATTTTTCAAATTTTTTTTCTTTTGGTTAAAATATGTTAAATCAGATTTTATACAATTAAGAGAATTTTTTTTGGATATATAATTATCAAAATATAAATTAAATAATATTTTAAAATTTACAGATGTTAGAAATAAAACTATCCGTATTGAGATTCGAAAATTATAATTTTTAAAAACCAGCATAAAATTTTGCAAAAGAAACTATTAAATAAAACTTATATAATTAAAAAAATAGACTTGAAAATATTTCAAAATTTGTAAATATTATTATATTTCTGTTTCTACTATTATATTATTTATTATTATGTTAATGATAATTTATGAGTTATTACCACATTCTAAAAACTTACCAAAAATATATATTAAGATTTAATGTAAATATACATGTCACAATTAATTCCAAGATTTATTATTAGTGGACATGTCATCATTTTTTTAGTAACTTTGATTGTGGTGATGACATATATCACTTCGCAAATAATATAAAAGGGATATGAACTTTATATAGCCGCATAAATCACAGTTACATATTTACTTAAAGCATCTTCAACATACATTTATATTTGTCTCTATAATAGTATTTAGAGACAAGATCAATCTAATCGTACTATATTTCTTTCCCTATAATAAACATTGCTATTTTCACCTCTATATTTAGAGGAAGAAATAGCATTCCTCTATAATAGAGGCATATTTTTTTTCTTCACAAAATAATTCTTTCACTTTTTACTTTAACAATTAAAACCAAAAATAAATATTTTTAGTGAAATTTATTGTTTATATAAATATAATCATACTTATCATTTACATAATATTTTTTAAAAAATATTCAGCGTAAATAATATCATAATTTTATGAAATGTTAAAATACATTGGGTTAATTTTCAACTTTCACAAATAAAAGGTATTATTTGTAAAATTAAAAAGAATATGTCAAGAATATTTAATTTTAGAGGAAGAAATTGAGAAATACATTGAAAGCAAATTTATCTCTATTATAGAGCTTCCCTATTGTAGAGGAAAAAATAGAGGAATATATTAGAGTTGAATATATCCTTTAACTCTCGATTGTATTTGTAGGCTTCTTTTCTTGTTGAGCAAATATATATGTTGTTTGTAGTCAAATACTATTTTTTTCAGATCCAGAAGTGTACATAATACTAATACTCAAATTATAATATAGTAAATCTATTAGTGAGACATGAATTTTTTTTTTAAAAAAATTAGCTTCTAGTTTAAGACAAATTAGCATGATAAAAAATGATTTGAAGAGTGAGACATAAAATGTGTTTCAAAGAAAAAAAAAATAAGAGTGAGACATAAAATAAATTACTAGATAGATTATCTGACTAGGCTTCGTCCACCTATCCTTCCTCGACACACTCTCTCTCTGGTGTGCACTTGTTATCTACATTGAGTCATATATATACACAGCACACATGCACCATTCAGTGCTAATTATCATCAAATTTGAAAAGAAAACAAATATATCATTATGCACTCATTTCTTTTGGATGTAAAACACACCCAAACTTTGGGTCTAGTAGTTTCATATTGTGACAAATATGGTTTTCAAATATTGGTAGATGTGACGTCTTCATGACTTCTACAGCGCAAAAGTATAGATTAGCTAGTCCGTAATTATTCCCTTAATAATAAGAACACCAATAACAATGTTAATAGAGGGGAATTCTATATAGGGTAACTTATTAATATACAAGTATTAAAACCCCTAAGCAACGCATAAAGCTTTGAAACTTACTAGTATTAGTCTATTCACCAACAGTGTGATCCCCACGCCACGACTGTCTCATGATTATTGAAAAGCATTCAGGCAATGCATAAACACCCAAATGTGGAAAAGATCATGCATGAGCTTACTGCGTCGCCCACCTCGACTCTGTGGCACTCCAAATGTGGAAGAAAAGAGTTTAGTTCTTCACTGGGGAGCATGAAGAGAGCTTTGTTCTAGGTTCCTATACATGGATCTACTGGTCGATCTATGAGCTGCTTTGCCTCATCGAACATAACGAGTTATAATGCTTTGACGTGTGATTGTAATTGTATGATCTAGAACCAAGAGAGTTCTCCCAGTAAAACTAAGTCAATTATTATTATAATAAACTGATATATCTTTTGTATACACAAAGGTTGGCATGTCATGTGGTACTAAGGGATCAGTGAACTATTTCGTATGAGAAGAAGCCTTAGCTATACAGTGATACGAACGAACAGGTTATGGTGTGTTATTGATATCCTTAAAGATAGTTATCACTTCTTACTTAGTCTAAGTCGCTACTAGATACCTCTTCTTCTGCCAGCTCAAATGCATCGACCTCTGCAAAGTAAGCTCTCTGCTTCTCGATATAATCCTGAGAAACTCCATTAGACACATTATCTTCCTCATGCTTTACCGTTCTCTGCTTCTGTAATGTAACCATATATACATATCTAGATTAGGAGAGTACGTACAAGGCTCGTCAAAATAGATACAAGTTGCATATATCTCATTAAGCAATTTCATAAGACTTCTAAATCCACCATTTAAATAAAAACTAGACATCCATCGTCCAACTATGTGTAGCACTGGTTTTCATATAAGATGGCTTGACTAATCAATCTTGAAACATATGATACACTGATATAAAATTTGCTAGAGCCAAACAACCGGTACACCTAAAAGATGACTATTGTTTTCACAGAAAGATGAGAGCAGCACAGAACTATAACACTTGTGATAAGTATACATAGCTAGAGCGTTCCTGAATTCACCTTTTTGGGAGCAACTTTTGAGGGCTTGGGTTTATTTTCATCTGCTTGATGTCTTTTCTTCCTGTAACAACAACACGCTTGAATTTAACACAGGCCAAAGTGGTTAAAAAATTTGGTTGGCATCAACCCTAATTTCAATTATACCGTCTAGAATCTAACCACAAGAAGCCAAAAACAGCATCAACACGTTAAGTAGCATTTAATATATTCTACCCTAACTCCACATGTCCATATCTATACCATTACTTATTATACCAGATTAGATGGCCATAATAGGTGCAACACTAATAACAGTTATCTAATCTAGATTCTTAACACTATAATTTAAGTAGCATGTACTAATGTTCTACCCTGATTCCAGATGTCCATAGTTAGCATTAGACAACAATCATATATCACCGAATGAGTTTCATACCCAGGGCTTGAGATCAAGTCAAGACGAAGGCGAGACACTGCACTAGAGGAAGTTGCTTCTTTACTCTTTTTTCCCTAGAAACCTTCCTTCCTTCTAACCGTGTAAGACTCAGCAACCGCCTTGTCACCAACAACGCCTAAGCATATAAGACAATTAATTAAAATCACCAAGTTTGAATCGAAAACCAGCTTGCTAATCTTAAAGAAACATGGTGATGAGTTTTCTTCCACTATAACAGGAAACGTGATCAACAAGTATGAATCTAACGATTCTTCCCTTTAATTCCGTAGACAACACGTATATCAAGTATCACGAATCTTATAAAAAAAACCCTAGCGTTGCGCACAAAATCAACTCAACTGAAATTCAATTCAATTCGATATACTATAACCAAATTTCGACCAGTTACCCTCACCAGAGCGCGAATTTCCGGCGACGAGAAGCCTTCGGGGCGAGTTACAGGCCTAACGCTCGTGGAAAGAGACTTGGAAGCGGTTACGACACCATCATCCTTAGAGTTATTGACATCTTCGAGTTTCTCCTTGGGAGAAGTCTGATCTACTAAGCTCTTGAGTTATCATACTCAGTGATGCTCATAGTTAGTACCTTGATATTATATACATGAAGCTGAGATGATGTTCATATTAAATAGTACTATTTTAATATAGTTTATTCTAAATGTTCACAATATATTAATTGTTAAAACAATTTCATTAAAAATCACTTTAGCGATAAATATCTTAAAATAACACAACGTTAAAGTATATATTGCAAAAGAGTTCCCGAAAAAATAATATAACCCCTGTTCGTGAACGCAGAACTCAGTGGTTGCGTCAAAAAAATGTATAGTGAACAAGACAGAAATCAGAGTAACTTGACGCAGCGGCAATCCTGATGGACTTCCAGAGGCACAAATAATGAGAAGCTGATGCCGCCGTTATTTCCCGCGTCCGTTTTATCCTCCGTTTGTTGCCGCTGCGACTGTAAAATCAGTTAGTTTAGCTTCACCTGTGCCGTGTGTTGTAGTCCTCAAAGCTTAATTTTTTTGATGCTGCCGCTGCTTTCCGCGGTGATGAAACGAACATGGGTATACTATGTCCATTTTAGCTAATATAACAGTTACAAAACGAAATGATTAGAGCATCTTTATCACTGATAAAAAGTAGAGTTTTTAAAGAATTGTATGGTCTAGGTCTCCACAAAAAACAGAAGAGCATGATTATCCTTAAAATCTCTAAATGGATTTCTAAATTTTTTTTATCTGATTAAAAAAATAATTAAAAAGTGAACTAATTGCAGGACACTCTAAGACTCAGTTCTTCCGTGTGCAAAATAAAGAACGTTGTTTTTGATTTTCGCACAGTTTGTCAGTTTGTCAGTTCTATTGACACATAATAACTCGCAATTAATTAATTTTTAATGTTTTTTAGACAAAAAAAAGAAAAAAATCAAATAAAAACTCTTAAAGTGAAATTGTACGATAAAGGTGCTCTTAAATCCATTCCATCAGCCGTTACCATTCAAAACTTGAGAAACTGTTTTAGTAGATTAATATTATATATTCTATATTCTTATTCTACATGACATTCTTTTGAAACCTTAACAAGGAAAAATTTGTTGTAAATTTATTTTGACCAAATATTCTTTACATTGAAGGGTTTATTAGTGAAATAGCTAAGAAAAAAAAAGAAAAATTAGTTTTTCAGAGAAAGAATAAAGAGAGATAGGAAGAAAGAAGAAGAGTGAGAGTGTGAATTTGTTTAAATTATGAGTTTTTATGTGATTATACAACCTAATTTTCGTACATTAAATATATATGTAAACTTAGAATGATCCAATAGAAAACAGAAAATACTGTTTACAAAAAAAAGAAAAAAAAATATTATAGGAGTTAGGTACACTAAGTTAAGAAATAGATAGAATATGAAAAAAAACTCAAGGTACTACAAATAGGCAAGTGTGGTACACCAAGACCACACAATGAATGCTTCATTCCTTTGTCCTTATATACTTTCGGTTAATGGAATTAAAAGCTGGTAGTCTTTTTTTCCACGTTAGGTGTTAGTAACCTTCCTAAAGTTCTTTTTCTTCATTCTATTGGAATTAGTATCGGTAATGCACTAACTTTTAATGCTTTCGTTTGCCTTACGCAAACTTCATTTCCTCATCTTCCTCCTCCCAATATTTGTTTTCTTGTGTTGCTATAAATAATCAAGAACACACCATCTTACTTCTCATTCTACAAACAAACATCGCATTTCTCATTTTTATCTAATTTGGATAACCGATCTCAAAGGTTTTCGGTTCGTTTTATCTACCTGTAGCCATGTCTCAGGTAGTTTTGCCTTTCATCTCTCCTTTTTCTTCTATTTTTTATCTCGGCTTTCCACACAACGATGACTTCAAGCAATAGATGTCTTTTCATGTTCGTTGCCAAAAGATGCTAACAGTTCTTTATGATTAACGTTCATCAATTATTTAGTAAATTGCCGATTCAACCGATACATATGGACGACTAGTATTTTCAAACTAATTGATAATAAATCATGAAATAGAATAATTGGTATAGGAACTATCTGTATTTCAAACGTTTGAGTGTCAGTTTAAAGTCTTTAATTAAGATGTTGGAGTTTATTTGTTAAAATAGAATTAAGCTTAAAACGTAAATTTTAATTGTTAATTAATGAAAAGCCGTTTATGTATTACCAATACATGCAGACCGTTGTCCTCAAAGTTGGCATGTCATGCCAAGGGTGCGTTGGTGCCGTCAATAGAGTCCTAGGCAAAATGGAAGGTATTTTCTCTAAATTTTATTTCATGTGTATGTTATATATTTATACACACATATATATTCTACTAAACCTTTTACAATATATAAAACAATTTCAGGCGTTGAGTCATTTGACATTGATATAAAGGAACAAAAGGTGACAGTGAAAGGTAAAGTTGATCCCGAGGCAGTATTTCAAACAGTTTCAAAGACTGGAAAGAAGACTTCTTACTGGCCCGTGGAGGCTGAGGCGCCTAAAGCCGAGGTTGAGCCTAAGGCCGAGACTGAGACAAAACCTGAAGCTGAGAATAAGACTGAGGGTAAGGTTGATGCTGATGCTAAAGTCGAGGCTAAGGCTGATGTTGAACCGAAACTTGAAGAAACGGAGACTAAGACTGAGGCTAAGGTTGATGATGAGGTACTTGATGCCAAGGTTGATGCTAAGGTCGAAGCCAAGGCTGATGTTGAACCGAAACTCGTTGAAGCCGAGACTAAGCCACCACAAGTTTAAGAACTAAAGATTGTAATGATGCTTTCGATCCTTATTTGCAAGGCTTCTTATTATCTTACGTTTATGTGTTCTTGTAAGAACTAAGAAATGTAACTGATACAAAAAAACAAAAAAAAGAAATGTAACTGATAAAAAATGTTTTCTCAAAACAATATGTTGGATGTACTCGACTTTCTATAAGCTTCAATTTAACTGAATATAGAAATCAGAAATCTTAAGTTTGGACTTAACTAACTCAAGCAAATATATGATATATGGAAATTTGGACACTAAAAAGGTGTAAGAAGAATTGGTCTTAGATTAAGGAGGGGCTCATGGATTTTAAGTTGAACTCACTTCCCCTTTTTCTACTAATGCAAGCTTAATATTACGTGGTCATGAGCTAAAAATATATATTAGAGTTTTTGATTATCAAACTAATTATTGAAATTAAAATAAGTCAAAATTTTAATATGTTTAGTTATTATTCAAAGATAATAACAATGTAAATGTAACATATAATTTTGAATAATATTACTATCCGCGCAAACACCTATATATATATATATATTAGGGTCGGTCCATTCTACGGTGGAATATATTTTATTTGTGACCTATGTTACTAATTTGTATGGTTTGTGTTTTAGGTTTGCATTTGCAAGAGCTGTATATGATAATGATTGTTGTCTATTAAAATAACTTTAAGTGAGAAATTATATAGTTGTTTATATATTAAAGAGTTATGGTATTGATATGTTGTGAAAGATTCAAAAGATATTTAACATTTTGATAATGTATAGATTTAGAATATGAAATTATTTGTAATTTAACTAAATTGAAATTTGTATATGCTTTTTAGTGGTTAATACTCCTAACTATTATATCATTTCTGGAAATTTTCATTTACTTCGAATAGGTTTTTGAAAAGTAGTAAAATACATACCTGCAATGAGTAATAAGTTGTATCTTAAATCTGTAGTAGTTTTTCTTTTTATTTGCACAATTCTTCATCTTCAATGGGTGTTTATTTAGTTTGTCAAACTTTTTTTTTTTCAAACGTTATATGTAAATTTTCATAAAACTACCAAGCGACATGCGTGTGAAGGAGACTATCTGAACCCCACAACTTATTATTCATTAGCAAGGAAAATGAGCATAAACAGATAGTCTAAAATATTGAATAAGTCTTTCACAAAATTTAAAAATAGAATAAGTTGTGTTTTTTTTTCTGTTGGGATGTAGCCAATAACAAATGTGGGGCACTAGACACCATCACACCAAAAGCGATTGAATATGGTAAACCCATCATTTCATTGATTTCGGTGACAATTTCTTTAGTTGATCCTTGTGTCATTGTTGTTGCTGCTGGAGCTCTTTCCTCATGGTTGGGCTGTAATATCTTTAAACTTCTGATAACCAAGATTAAATCTGAAAATTTTTAGTTCAAACTAAGTAAGGTGAGAACTGGTTGAGAACAACTATGTGCTTGTGATTTATGTTTTAAGGTGATCCCACACCAGCTCAAACACTTGATCTCTTTATTCCAAGAACTATTTAATGACACTATATCATATTGGAGAAAGAAAAGGAAAAATCTAATAATATTAATACATAGTATTTTTAAAAGAAATCTTAATTACTAAACTATATTTAATGTAGTCATTTTCTTATTTAATTTCTGAGAATGATTTACGTTACTTGACAAAAATAAAACTACATTAAGAAAAGATTGATATCTTCTATCAAATTTAGAATATTTTAATCGTAACAAAAATGAATATTTATTTCATATTTCAGAAATCATATACTTAAGGAATATTAAAAAAAGAAGAAGAATGCAAAAGAGATATTAATGGAAGGTCTTACATAATACGTAAATCATGTTTCTCTCTCTCATCTCCATTACTACTCTCTTCTCTCTATTTTTTCTACCATCATAAATGACTTTCTTAGTCTCCGCTTTCAGCATCTTCCTCTTCTCCCTTGCTTCCGCAGTGCCGCTCTCCTCATTATACCCTGATGTAATCTTTTGTGGTGGTTGGGTCTCTCTCTCATAGGCGAGACTCTGTAGCTGATCGGAGCTTACATGGCGAAAAATCCTGAGCCTTTCATCGATGAGATTGTTTCCTAGTATGGATTAGTTTTCATGATGCATATATTTGGTGAATTGATATTATTCTCAGCTGACTCGGAAACAAACCGGTTTGTTGTTCAACAAAGGAAATCTTCTCGAGTGTTCTCATCTTGTCTCCCTTCAAATTCTAAGAATTGAGTCATTTTGTATTCTATTTCTGGTGTTTGTCTTTTGGATGATTACAGTGATTGAGAGGGAGAAAACGATGAATTTCACGAAGCTTACTTCCTTATTTATAGGTACAGACTCACAACCATAGAAGGTAGAGTGTATTGAATGCAGCGTAGTCAAAGACGATGATTCAGTGGTGTTAATGAAAACGTTTATTAGGTTGACTGAATGCAAGATTAAGCCAATACGCCTCTGGACAGTGGTTGAATATCAATCGATACGACAAAGAGGATGGCTTTATAGAGCGAGCAGAAGATTAATTTTTGGCCCAATAAAACTAGACAGCCCAATGTGTCGGAGGCTAATGTTACCTAACTTGTCGAAGATACATTCTTAAGAGAATGAACTGTCATGTTTTTAGGAAGTGATTTAGTGAAGTAGTATCTTTAGAGTGAGGAAATTATAAATTAAATTTGTTTAAAATATTAGTTTATACATCTAGGTTGAATTTAAAAATTGATATAGTTATAGTAGTATAACTACAATTATCAGTTAGGTTATTCTTAAAAAAAATATGATGCATTCTAGGTTTATGGTTTTAAAATAATAAGTCAATTTATGTATTTTTAAAACAAAAAAATGATTTCAAGTTTTTTAGGCGTCTAGTAAGATTTCTTTTTTCCAATTTGATTTGTATGTGAATGCATTATTGAGCTTTTTTGGATCCAATATCCATATTTTTTATATTAATTAACTTTAGTTGTTGGCTTATTTATGGACTTAAATTTTTGACTTCAATTTTATTTGGTGCATAAAACGAATGGATAACTAAACTAAAAAGAAAAATATATATCTTTGCAGTTTTATTCTCAGCCTACTATCATCTTCTTTTTCCTTTCACCACTTCACCGCGTCTTTTTCTTCATCACCTCACCACATATTTTTCTTCATCACCTAGTTTCCCTCTCCATCTAATTCTGCTTCGTCTTGCTCTCCTACTTTTTTTCTCCATCGATTCATATTATTTACTGCTTCAGTTAATAGATGTAATTTGTTTCTTTCACTTTTCTTCTCTTTTTTTTATACTTGATAAACAGGGATGATTCACACTTCATCGACGTAAAGTGACAGTTTTTTCTGCATGGTTAAATTCTATACATTTTCTCAATCTGAAAAATACAGAACATCAATAACTTAACCGATTTTCCGGAGTGACCAAAATCGTAGGATTAGGTGTGATCATTTGGAGTTTTTGACAGAAACGAAGTGTCTAGAATTTAATCAACTGATGTGGATGTTATGGGATCTATCCTTGCTCGTCTCAGTTTAGTTGGAAGAAGAAAAAGTAGGATGGCGATATTTGTTGGACTCACAAAATAGTTACGAATAACTCATTTAACAAACAGCAGAAGTCCATCTGTGAAACCAAAAGAAAACAAACGAAAAGAAAAATAATAGAGTTGGACACGTGTCATGCCGAGATGAAATGAACTAATGACGTGGCAGTATAAAAAGAGGGAAAACTCTTCTTGATATAATAAGATATAACACACCAAAAACTTCTGAAGGAAACCAAACGTAAGATATTGAAGACAAGACATCAGTTAGTAAGAAGATATTCTTAACATCACATTCTCATTGTCATCGATCATAACAAGCATGCAAAGCATAACATAAAGATATTTCAGTTATTCACCAATGTGAAAAGAGCCATATGTGTATTAATAAATAGATATCCTTCGAGAAGTTGAAGAATGCATTAGAACATAGCATAAAGCCTTCATTGAAGAAAATAAGATAGAAATAACAAATCATATTGAATCCAAAACAGAGTTTAAGAGAGATAAACACGTCAAATGTCTTCATACACAAAACTCAAAAACCTTTTGACATAAAAACAAAGTAGTCAGATTGATAAAAGGATAACAACTCTGCATTGTGGAAACCAAAATTTGCACTGTCAATTTCTGTAAAATAAGGAAACTTAGGAAAAATCCTAATTCTCCAGAGGTCTCGGGTCTTTACGGAAACACACTAAAACAACAAAAGGATAAACATAATATAGATGAAGATATTGCGTAATGGGTATCATTGATATAAGGATAAATCAAAAGATCGAGAGCTGTTACAGCAAAGAGAATTAAGAAGATTAGACAACCAAAGTGTTCTAAGTATCTGACTTGCTAGTCTAGCCGCCTAAATGCTAAATTCATCTTGGCTTTGACCTTGTGCTTATATACTCTTCCTCTAGGCGGTTTGGTCTTTGTTTTTCCGCCCCGATTCGTGTCTATCCGAAATCTTCCATTTATCTCGGTCTTCATATTTATCCTTGGAAAACTTCTATTTTATCTCCAAACTTGACATTTATCTATTCTTGCGAATAACGGGTAAACCTTCATCATATATTTTAGCTGAATTTCATCTAAAGTCGTAAGTGGGCCTTTATCGCGTTAAAGGACTTTCCGGGCCACTTTGCGTTTTAGCCGTTTTACGATTTTAGACGGGATCATTCCATGATACGATGTCATTTTTATAAAACAACTCGAGTCAATCGTTTAGTTTGGTAACCTTCGGTGTTTTGTTTAACCGTTGCCATTTTATACGATTTACTCGAGTCTTTACGAGAAAACAAGTCTTTAGCAGTTTTATCGTAAATTTCCAACGATAATACAGATCGAGACGAAACAAGAGATGTTCCAACCATGCCTCAGAGTATGATCGAGTCAAAGGGCATATGCATTGTGTTCGTTCGACCAGCGGTCAACGGTGCGGACGGTAAGGCCAACTCGCCAAGCCGACGAGTCGGTTTCGGTCAGCTCGCCAAGCCGGCGAGCTGGATTGGCCTGGCCAGCTCGCCGTCTTGGCAAACTGATCGGTCTTGGTCAGCTCGCCAAGCCAGCGAGCTGGATTGGTCTTTCCAGCTCGCCGTCTTGGCGAGCTGATCAGCCTTGGTTAGCTCGTTAAGCCGGCGAGCTGGATTGGTCCGTTCAGCTAGCCGTCTTGGCAAGCTGATCGGCCTTGGTCAGCTCGCCAAGCCGGTGAGCTGGATTGTTCTTTCCAGCTCGCCGTCTTGGCAAGCTGATCGGTCTTGGTCAGCTGGATTGGTCCGGCCAGCTCGCCATCTTGGCGAGCTTGTTGGCTGTCCAGCTTCAGTCGTTTCTTGTCTTCTCGACTCGAGATTCTTTCGGAGAACATGAGGAGAAGTAATTGTAGACGTTGATCTCGAGATTACCTTTTTGACCCCAAAAGTTAGCCCCCCAGCTTGCAAGAGAATGATTCTTGCGGGCGAGTAGAGTTTTTAATCGAAATCGACCGCTGTGATCGTCTTTTTTCCGAAGAAGAAAGTTGATTATTTATTGCGGAAAACAGACTCCTCCTTGTTTCTCTATAAGTATTGGATCATCCCTTCTCATTCTCTTCACATATCTTCAACTTCTCAAATTTCCTCCACCTTCTCTCTAGAAAACTGCCTTGTTGAGATGTCTTCTCCCAATGATGGTCAACAAAACTGTGATGTCTTGATCAACGACAGTTCTGAAGCTGGCCTACCGAACTCTTCGAGGCCGTTCCTGCTCACATTGCGGAGTTGCTTTTGTTTCAATGTGAGATGGATCACTGCGATGTTGAGGAGGTGTCGAGCCCAGTTCGTGCAACTCCGACAGATCTGCCCAATCTTGTAGAGGCATCCGAAGTTGTTCTGGACAGGTCGGTAAGTGTTGCTATAGAGCCTGCGGTGAATACCATTGTCAAGCCGTCGAGTTCATCTGCCGTCCCGACTCCCACTGAGGTCGACCAATCATGATTAGCATGTTTCTTGAGTAATTTGAGTCTATTTCTTCTTCTAATCATGATTAGTCTTCTATCCATCATGGGTTTAAGATTAAACATGAAGATTAGTGAGTAGACTCTCTTTGAGCTTATGGGTTAGGGTGATTAGGGTGATTAGGGTGATTAAGTGATGATCTAGGGTGATTACTGTTAGATCCTTCTTGTCCTATGCTTATTACTTATTCCCAATGCTAGATTAGACCTAATCCTTTTAAGCTAGATCATTAGGTATTTCTTGCCCACAAGGTGTATGATGAAATGCTTGAACCAAAGTAATAATGCTTTTTGCTCGCTTAACCAAGGACACTTCATGTTAGGAAGGCTTAGATGGTTAGTAGACTTGTTCTCAATGATTGCTTGATTGATTTAGACCAATGACCATTTGTGTTTAGAGATTGATAGCAAATGAGCTTTTACTTTGACCAAGGAGTAGCTTAGGATTGTGTCTAGACCTATAGGATATGAATGATTGCTTGAAACCTCACCCTAGATAGTAACTTGATCACCCAAAGTCAATACCCTTATCCATATGCTCTTTTATCTCACTAAAACCAAAGCTTAGTTATTCTTGTTTACATATTGCTTGTTACTAGTTAATTATAAAAAAAAACCCTCATTGATTGCATTTAGATTAAGCAATGTCTTGCATTCTCTTTGTTTAATAGCTCTCAGGATTGGATTGACACTCTACTTACTTTACTACATTGATTTGCTCTAATGCTTAAAAACCCTTATCAAATTTGGCGCCGTTGCCATTTCTGAGTTGTTTATTGACATTGGGATTTAGTCATTGGTTGAGACTAAATCTTCTTTACTTGCTTTTGTTACTGAACTCTTCTTCTTTGTATCCCTTGGATTGGTTGCAGGTGTATGAACCTGAGAATTAGAGGAGCTGCAAACCTCTTACCTGAAGCTCAAGACATCCAAGCTCTTGAGAGAGAGTTGATAAGAAGAAGAAGAGAAGAAGAGAGGCTAGCCCAACTAGAAGATTTGGGGCTAGAGATGGAAAGAAACCAGCACTTGCCTCAAGATGATGAGGCCGGCCTTCCTCAAGAAGGCATTGGTCAAGGAGCTGACAACCTTAGACCACAACCCAACCCACCCCAAGCTAGAGCCGTTGGTGCCTATGATCAACCAAACATTCATGGGCATAGAGCTGGTATCCGAGCTCCAGCTGTTCAGAACACCACCTTTGAGATCAATTTCAACCTTATCAACATGATCCAAAGCAACAAGTATCATGGTCTTGCCCTTGAAGATCCTCTAGACCATCTTGATAGCTTTGATAGGCTATGTGGGACAACAAAGATCAATGGTGTTTCTGAAGATGCTTTCAAGCTGAGGTTGTTCCCATTCTCTTTGGGAGACAAAGCCCAAACTTGGGAAAAGAGCATTTCAAGAGACTCTATCACCACTTGGAATGAATGTAAGAAAGCCTTCCTCACCAAATTCTTCTCTTCTTCAAGAACAGCTAAGCTTAGAAATGAGATATTTGGTTTCATTCAAAAGAACCTTGAAGGCTTTGGTGAAGCATGGGAGAGGTTTAATGGCTTCATCACTCAGTGTCCTCATCATGGTTTCAGTAAGGAGAGCTTGCTTAGTACCTTCTACAGAGGAGTCTTTCCAAAGTATAGGAGCATGCTAGACACTGCTAGCAATGGTTTCTTCTTGGGAAGAACTGCAGCTGAAGCTTTAGAGCTTGTGGAGAACATGACCAAGAGTGACTCAATTTACAATGATGAGTTTGATAGAATCAATAGAGATGGTGGTGAAGACACTAGAAGGGATCTGAAATCTCTTGAAGAAAAGATTGACAAGCTTGAGTTGCTTCTTTCACTCCCAACCAAGCAAGAGAAGGTAAACCTTGTGGGTGCTCAAGAGGATACACCTGAGTTGAATGTTGTTGAGGGTATTAAGGGAAACCAAGAGGTATGCTTCATCAATGCCAATGGATCTTGGTATAGGAAGGAACCAAACTTCCATTACCAAAACCACCAATACCAAAAGCCTCCCTACAATCCCAATTACCAAACCAACCAAAACAACCAAGCTCCTCCACGCCAAGATAACCCTTCTCCATCTCCTACTAAAGAGGCTGACACTGAAGCCATGTTGAGAATCATCTTAGAAGCTCAGCAGAGGCAAGAGAAGCATATTGGATTTGAGTTGCGAAACCTCAACACAAAGATTGATGGAGCCTATGGTGAGCTTAACAACAAGTTTAAAGCCTTGGAGAATCAGTTCTCTTCTATGACCTCCACCTCTCAACGCCCAGGGAAAGAACATTGCAATGTTATCCTCTCCAATGCTACCCCTAAGTTTGACTTGACTGATCATAAGAGAGAGGTATATGAGATTGAAAGACTATTGTATGGCTCTGAATTTGTGCAGGATGAGGACCAGAGTGTAGACACGGCTGATGTTCAGATTGTGGAGAAAGTTACAACCAAGGTTGATCAGAAAGATAAGGCAGAGGTTGTGAAACAAGCTTCGCACAAGGCTGAGGTTTTGGTTGGTAATGAAGCTGTCCAGAAGTTGAAAAAGGTTGGGATTGAATGATCCAAAGAGTTTAAGCTTGAAGAAGACAATGAGATTCAGCTATCTCCCTATGATAAACTCCCTTTCCCAAAGAGGATCATCACCAAAGCTCAAAAGAAGGTGATCTCCAAGTTTAGGAAGGAATTGAGTGATGTTGGAATCAATCTCCCTAAGATCTCAAATATGCAAGAGGCTTGTGACCAGCTAATGCTCATAAAAGACATTATAGCTAACAACGAAATGGTGACAGAGCTTCTTGACATCTCTTCCTCTTTGCTGGATTCTAAACCTCCACCAAAATCTCTACCCAAGCTAGAAGATCAAGGGAAGTTCATATTGCTTTGCTCCCTTGGTGATTTCAAAGTTGATGATGCTCTTGTGGATAATGGAGCTTTTGTGAATGTGATCTCATTGGAGATGGTGCAGAGCTTGAAGATCAAAGGCATGGAGCCAAACAAATCCTACCTCATGTTTGGGGATTCTTCTTCAACAACACCTATTGGTCTCATCAAGGACTTCCCTCTGAAGATTGGATATTGCACCATCCCCATAGACCTCACTGTTCTTAATATGGCAAGCAAGAGGAGAATGCAATTGCTCTTAGGCACGCCCTTCCTTGCTACTATGGGAGCTTGCATAGACTTCCCAAACAAGAAGGTGATTCTCCATAATGTCAACAAGAAAGTCTCATATCCGATCAAGTCACCAATGCTGAATGGAAGTTATTGTGGAACAATATTGAGAGATGCATTGGTTGTTAAGGAGGAAGAAGTTCTTGGTGAAGAGTCCTTACAGAAGAGTAATGTAGAGCACTTGGGAGATACTACCAAGGAGGAGATGAGTGAACCCACTAAGGCCACTCAGAGCAAGAAGAAGATGAAAGCTCCTCACTCCCCACCTATGCCACACACTCTCACTCTTCACCCAATACAGCTAAAGGATGGAGCCATTGAGTATAAGATCAAGTGCAAGGGAAGGTCCAAGCTATTCTCAAGTGCCAGGGCCATTATATCTCCTCAACTCCAAGCTGATCCACTCAAGCTCCAAGAGCTCCTTACCCACGTCCTAACCATCACCCTTGAAGGTGGGAAGGATCCTCCTTCTCAATAGGTAAACAAAGGTAGTCAAGCTAAGAGACTTTAAACAAGATCACTTGGGAGGAAGTCCCATGCTTATCCTTGTATATATTTATGTTTTTAGTGTGTTTAATAAGGTCAGGAACAAGTTTGGGGGTCTCCTCAATATGCCTAAAGGTCATGCCCAAACACCAATAGCCACAACACTGCTCCTTCCCACTTGAGGTATCACTCCAACCATTCATTGTATATAGCATTGCTTTTATCATATTTTCGGTATCTCCTTCTCGCTTACTCAGACAGAGACTGTGTGATTTAAGCTTGGGGGAGGTACCAAGTATTTGATCATGTTTGCTTTGTTGATTTTGAGTCTCATGCATTGCATTGCACATACATATATGCATAGAAAAATCCAAAAAAATTAAAAAATTTCAAAAAAGAAACCAAAACAAGCATTTAGGTTGCATCATTGCATCTTTAGGATTGAGTGTAGAAGCATTTAGATTGCATTCATGCATTTGGAGCTGACCTAATAAGGAAACACATGCTTAGAACTCAAAATCACACCCTAGGTGATCATAGCAAGTAGCATAAGTATCTCCTAAAAAGCTTGCATGCTTTGAGCCTTGAAAACTCATTCTTTAAACTTGTTGCTTGTGTGATATCGGCATTCTCTTTAAACCAACTCCAAAAAGAATTTAAAAGCTAAAATGAACTTAATTAGTCTTGCTTATGGACTCTTGCATGCTCGATCATGGATTATACACATTTGGGTTGGACTTACCCTTCATACCAATCTCTTTCCAACCCAAATGGCACTCCTTACCTTTAAACCCTTACCATTCTTTGAAGCCTAACTCATTTTGCTTGTGTGAGGCCTCTTTTGATAGCTTGTCATGTGCAAAAACTTGAGAGTATTAGGGGCGACATTGGTTGTTCTTATCTCAGGCTACCTATAGAACATCTTGAGAGCTAGCAAATAGGATGGGAATTTGGGTGTTATGGTGTTGAAAGAGTGAAAATATGAACCAAAGAAAAGAACAGAAAAGAAAGCCACTAGGGATCAAAAGATAAAGAAAAAGAAAGGGAAAGCTCTAGAAACCTTCAAATAAGAAACCCCTTAGACTAAAGAAAAGAAAGAAGAAAAGAGTCTAGATAAACCTTTGGGGAAGACATAAGAAAGATAAGAGTAGAGCTTAAGTAAAAAAATGAAATAAAAAGTCCCTAGTTGGTTCAAAAGAGAAGAAAAGAGAAAGATTTCATTGGGTGAGTGAAATAAGAGAGTGATCTTAATGTTTTTGGGAATGAATGGGTTTGAGATTTACACCAAGGAAAAGGGTAGAGTTTAAAGTTGTCTAGGAAAAATGTAGACTGATAAGAACAAGCAATGTATGCATAAGTTGCTCATTTTCTTAGATAGATTTTGCATAATGATCAAGCTCCTATTTTTGAGTGTAAGCCACTAAAAAGAAATGTATTGAAACCCCTCTTCTATTCTCATTTAGTCATTTCACTTACCAAGCCAAATGATTGAGATCAAGTTTCCATTTCCAAGAACTCACCTTATTAGCTTATGCTTAATTGAATGTGAGGGTTGGTTGAAAAGAATTGTTGATTGGTAATCCACAACTTGTCTAAAAGAAAGAGTCTTACTAGGTCTTGAGAAGATAGAGTGTACTAATTGAGATTGCTTATGCTATAAGTTATGTTTGTGTAGGATGTGATGTTGAGTCTAAGAAGTGTATTCTTTGGTTATGAGCTTCCATTTTCATTTCTCTCTCCCTTTGATTTTTATGAGTTACTTGAGGAAAAGTAAGAGAATAGTTTGGGGGAGTTGATATCTTGCATATTTGCATTGTTTTGATCATCCATTCTTGCACATTTTGATCATTTAGTATAGCATTTAGATATGTTTAGGTTGCATTCTATTTCATATGTCCTTATTAGGTGATGAAGATGCCAAGTGGTGACTTTGGAGGCAAGATGGATGTTTTTGAGGCAAGATTGATGTTTTGGAGGGATTTCACGGAGTTTCAAGTGTCCCAACGGCCTTGTGGAGCTGTTTCAACAAACAGCTGGGAAATAACCCGTCCCTGTCCAATTTCTGGACTATGCAGCGGCCATGAGACGAAGGTGGGAAACAGCTGAGTCCACAGCTTCCTTGTGGAGCTGTTTCAACAAACAACTGCGAGCGTTCAGAAAGTCAACATACGAAGTTTGACCAGACATATTTACCATTGTACCCTCATTTTTTCAGCTTCTATAAATACTTTGTAAACCTAATTTCAGATCTTATCTTCTTTTCTCTCAAAAACACATTGAAAAGTTGAATCCTTGACTAATATAATCTTTGTTTCTTGAGTAATTTGAGTCTATTTCTTCTTCTAATCATGATTAGTCTTCTATCCATCATGGGTTTAAGATTAAACATGAAGATTAGTGAGTAGACTCTCATTGAGCTTATGGGTTAGGGTGATTAAGGTCATTAAGTGATGATCTAGGGTGATTACTGTTAGATCCTTCTTGTCATATGCTTATTACTTATTCCCAATGCTAGATTAGACCTAATCCTTTTAAGCTAGATCATTAGGCATTTCTTTCCCACAAGGTGTATGATGAAATGCTTGAACCAAAGTAATAATGCTTTTTGCTCGCTTAACCAAGGACACTTCATGTTAGGAAGGCTTAGATGGTTAGTATACTTGTTCTCAATGATTGCTTGATTGAGTTAGACCAATGACCATTTGTGTTTAGAGATTGATAGCAAATGAGCTTTTACCTTGACCAAGGAGTAGCTTAGGATTGTGTCTAGACCTATAGAATATGAATGATTGCTTGAAACCTCACCCTAGATAGTAACTTGATCACCCAAAGTCAATACACTTATCCATATGCTCTTTTATCTCATTAAAACCAAACCTTAGTTATTCTTGTTTACATATTGCTTGTTACTAGTTAATTATAAAACAAACCCTCATTGATTGCATTTAGATTAAGCAATGTCTTGCATTCTCTTTGTTCAATAGCTCTCAGGATTGGATTGACACTCTACTTACTTTACTACATTGATTTCCTCTAAGGCTTAAAAACCCTTATCAAGTACCAAGTGGCTGTTTCAAGACACAGTTTTATAATAAATATTCAAAAGCTCAAGAATATATATTACAAATATCAATGTATTTATTTATAATGAAAAAGGTAAACCAATAATTCCACCCAAATTACATAGATACTCAAATGTTTTTCTTTCCTTCATTCACGAATACTTCTAATAATCTGGTATTGCTCGACCCACCTGAGCACACATTGGGCTTGAGAGATTCATCTCCACTGGAACCACCAACAAGTCTTGAGGTTTCTTGCTTTTGCTCGCGTTGTTGCGTTTCTCTGCGCTTGTTTCTCTGCATAGTCATCTTCACCGAGAGTGGTTTAGAGTAGTATTTAACTGTTTTCACTTTGTATCAACGAAATCTTGATTAATCTTAAAGCATCCTCAATTGTTTGTAATTTTTTTTAAAGGAATGTTAAATACGTGTGAAGAGATATGGTCTCCTTTGTTAAAATTAAATTATGTTGTCTTTTGTTACATTTTCATCTGATTAAAGATTTTAATTTCAAATAATGATGTTGTGACGGTTGTATAAACAAAGAAGGAAACTTTTCCTTATTTTAGTTTTAACAGTTTCAGTTTCTAATTATTTTAATCGATGATATAATCAGAGTTAAATGTGGAAGCACCGTAGCATAATGGTTAATGTTTAAAGGCTTCTATCGCACGTCTGGAGTTCGAATCCCAGGCTATGCTGTTTCTACACCAAGAGAGTTTAAATTCCCGGAAAAGGTGACAGGCGAATTATGCAGATTATTGGAAAAAAAAAAAGCTTACAAGAGATCTTCAGCATGGCGCAAGGCGTACCGTCAGGAATGAATCTCACGGGGGGGGGGGGGGGGCTCAGAGTAATGCAGTCAGACGTGAATCCGCATAAGGCAGGTAAAATTGTCGGCTGTAATATCGTCCATGTAAGATTTCTCATAGTTTGTAACGCATGATTAACCAGTGTTAAAAAAAATCAGAGTTAAATAAGCTAAAAATATTAAAAGCTTAAAGAGAGAGAAAGCTGACCATGCAGAACTTGGAACCTGAAACTCTTTACCACACGAGAGAAGAAGCCTCACTGTCAACCTATTTGAAAGTCTAACGTGCTGCGATATCTAACCTCAGAAGGTTTGCTTTTGAATTGCTTCGTTGAACCAAGTGTTTGCTGTACACATTCTCAACAGGAACTCACACTCTCCAATTCTATGAAATTTAGAAACACACAGAGCTGAAAAGAAAAACTTAATTCATGACCACAATCTGTAAAACCACTACTATCAGACTGTCTTATCCATTGAAAGAACGCTACAAAATAGCTACACAAGCCAAATGTTTGCAATATTAATACCTCGCAAGTCGCATTTCCTTCTGTTTCTCTCACTTCAAACTATAGCAGAAACCTCACTTTAATGTTACACCAAGAGAGAGTAAAACAAGCTAATGTCAAACCTTGTTAGGCTGATTGAGAATCAGTGTTGTCACAAGTAGTCATTTCAAGAAAAAAGACCACTAGCACCTGCTAAGTGATGAAACCTAACTGTTGATTTTTATTCAGCTCTTTTTGGCTAGATCAACGAAAGTTTGGATTTTAAATGAAGACATTTACAGCTTTAGGATTTAAATGGCTTTTTCCGTATAGATTGTATATTGATTCTGAGTATATGTATCCTAAATTTAATTTTCAATTTCCATAAAAGAAAGTGAAGCCCTAACTTTGGAACTTCATGCACGTCCCAATTCCAAAGAAAACACAAAATTTATGTTTGTCTATGGCACATATACATTCAAAATTTGTAAAAAAAAAAAAGAATTGTCTATGTTGGGGTCAAAATCGGTACGACGGAATCAATAGTCAAAATTCTCCGCAAACACATAAACGCAACAGTTTTATGAATCTCGAGATATCATTTTATAAAACTCGGAAGGTCGTTTTATAAAACGATGGGATCGTTTTATAAAACTCGAGAATCGTTTTATAAAACTCGAGAGATCGTTTTATAAAACTCGAAGATCGTTTTATAAAGCTTGAGAAGCTGTTTTATAAAACTCGAAGATCGTTTTATAAAACTCGAGATATCGTTTTATAAAACTCAAAAGGTCGTTTTATAAAACTCGAGAGATCGTTTTATAAAACTCGAAGATCGTTTTATAAAACTCGAGAAGCTGTTTTATAAAACTCGAAGATCGTTTTATAAAACTCGAAGATCGTTTTATAAAATTCGAAGATAGTTATATAAAACTCGAGGAACGTTTTATAAAACTCGAAGATCGTTTTATAAAACTCGAAGATCGTTTTATAAAACTCGAGAAGCCGTTTTATAAAACTCGAAGATCGTTTTATAAAACTCGAGAAGCCGTTTATTAAACTCGAAGATAGTTTTATAAAACTCGAGGATCGTTTTATAAAACTCGAGAGATCGTTTTATAAAACTCGAGAAGCCGTTTTATAAAACTCGAAGATAGTTTTATAAAACTCGAGGATCATTTTATAAAACTCGAGAAGCCATTTTATAAAACTCGAATATCGTTATATAAAACTCGAGGATCGTTTTATAAAACTCGAGAATCGTTTTATAAAACTCGAGAAATCGTTTTACAAAACCGCGAAAAACCGAAACCGCCGCAGAACGCGAACTAGTCGCAACCAGTTCGCCTGCTGGCGAACTAAGCCGAGCTGGCTTAGTTCGCCAGCAGGCGAACTAGAAGGTTCCGGACTAGTTCGCCTGCTGGCGAACTAAGCCAAGCTGGCTTAGT
>CAKOAT010248599.1:1277-34654 GCA_932364175.1 Eruca vesicaria subsp. sativa | reverse complement strand
GTCTGGGAAGGGAACGATCGTCAAAGGTATCGAGGTCGCTAGGATTGAAGATAGACGCATGAGCATGCTCTGAAACTTTCCTATAGGAAGACATGGTGAACAGTCGAAAGGGAAGAGGATCCAAGAGGAGAAATAGAAAGAAAGCTTCTTGAGACTTAGGTAAGTTATGGGAGAATGAGTAAAGAACTTGAGAAACTCATTCCATATACTTATAAGGAAAAACCTTACTATTCACCCTTGGACTTTTGGCTATTAAAGTTCCGCCTAACTCTACCAAACTCGACAAACAAGCTTGACTCGCTCGCAAGAACCACACGATTCTTACGAGCTGGGGGGCTAACTGTTGGGGTCAAAATCGGTACGACGGAATCAATAGCCAAAATTCTCCGCAAACACATAAACGCAACAGTTTTATGAATCTCGAGATATCATTTTATAAAACTCGAAAGGTCGTTTTATAAAACGATGGGATCGTTTTATAAAACTCGAGAATCGTTTTATAAAACTCGAGAGATCGTTTTATAAAACTCGAAGATCGTTTTATAAAGCTCGAGAAGCTGTTTTATAAAACTCGAAGATCGTTTTATAAAACTCGAGATATCGTTTTATAAAACTCAAAAGGTCGTTTTATAAAACTCGAGAGATCGTTTTATAAAACTCGAAGATCGTTTTATAAAACTCGAGAAGCTGTTTTATAAAACTCAAAGATCGTTTTATAAAACTCGAAGATCGTTTTATAAAATTCGAAGATAGTTATATAAAACTCGAGGAACGTTTTATAAAACTCGAAGATCGTTTTATAAAACTCGAAGATCGTTTTATAAAACTCGAGAAGCCGTTTTATAAAACTCGAAGATCGTTTTATAAAACTCGAGAAGCCGTTTATTAAACTCGAAGATAGTTTTATAAAACTCGAGGATCGTTTTATAAAACTCGAGAGATCGTTTTATAAAACTCGAGAAGCCGTTTTATAAAACTCGAAGATAGTTTTATAAAACTCGAGGATCATTTTATAAAACTCGAGAAGCCGTTTTATAAAACTTGAATATCGTTTTATAAAACTCGAGGATCGTTTTATAAAACTCGAGAATCGTTTTATAAAACTCGAGAAATCGTTTTACAAAACCGCGAAAAACCGAAACCGCCGCAGAACGCGAACTAGTCGCAACCAGTTCGCCTGCTGGCGAACTAGAAGGTTCCGGACTAGTTCGCCTGCTGGCGAACTAGACAATCCCGACTAGTTCGTCTGCTGGCGAACTAGACTCCCTCGACTAGTTCGCCTGCTGGCGAACTAAGCCAAGCCGGCTTAGTTCGCCAGCAGGAGAACTAGACAACCCTTGGCTAGTTCGCCTGCTGGCGAACTAGAGACCTCCCGGAGCCTCGATTTCCCGCATCCCCGATTCGAACTTACGACACGGTCGCTTTCTGTACCACGGCCGAAATGTCTCTCGTTTCGCCTCGATCCGACTTACCGTTCGAGTTTTACGATAAAAACCGTAAAACTTCGTTTTCTCGGAAAGAACTCGAGGAAATCGTATAAAACGGCAACGGTTAAACGAAACACCGAACAATGCCTAAACTATACGATTTATTCGAGATTTCTCGTTGAAATCATAAAAAACGCGCTTTTAATAAAAAACGCCGAGTAAGTCNGAAGGTTTGAAGAGAAATAGAAGATTTCCGCAGAAGAAAAGGAAGGATCGAGAAGAATGGAAGATTCCCGATTTAGTCAAATCTGGGCGAAATGGAAAGATCGGATAGCCAAGATGAGGAGTATATAAAGAGGAGGTCTAGGGCAGAAGCACACAGACGAAATTCAGAGCTCTCACCACCAAAACTAGCATTTAGGAATCTTTCCGTTTTTCTGTTAGCGAGCTGCGTCTCAATTAGGGTTTTCTAGTTCTTACGCTTCCGGCAATTCCTTTTGTACCAGTTCTACGCAGATTCGGAATAAGAACCTCCTTGCTTTCGATCTCTCTTATTTTCGTTTTTATTCTAAGTGTTTTACTCATCTTAATCTTTGTTGTGCGGTTCTCGCAGATAGCCGGTTCCTCTGGAAACTGAGGGTTTTTCCGAAGTTTCCTTTTTTACGATTTATTTGACAGTAGGGTGAAATCGACTCCCACAGTCTAAACTGAAAAATAATAATTTAATTTTGTGATAAAAAAATCACATATACACACCAAGGCACAAATAATATTTACAATAGTTAAATATCTCAGCATAGTTTTTTAACATTAACAAGATAATTCCAACCTCGATGACAAAATATATGTCATATCCTCAATCAGGTTAATTAATCAACTGAAAATGCATGCAAGTAGATATTGTTTCAAGATGCAAATTTTATGATATAGAAATAAATCTCATGATATTACAAATGCCAAAATTAAATAATATTGTGATGATAGATAATCAAAAGCTCATGATATTCCAAATGTCATCTAATTTATTTATTTGGAATGAAAAGGAAAACGACAATTCCACACAAATTACATTGATAATCAAATTTTTTTATTCACTTTCATTCCTTCCTTCACGACCTCTCCTAATAAACCAGTATTGCTCGGCCCTCCTGGAGGCATATTGGACTTGAGAGAGTTATCTCCAGAGGAACCACCACCAATTCTTGAGGTTTCTTGCTTTGCAGGATAAAAAATTGCAGACAATTCGTCAAATGGAGAAGGACGAGGAAGATCTTGTTGTTGTTTTTGCTGCTGCTCCTGCATCTGTCCCTTACCCATTTTTTTTTGAGGCTGAGTATTCATCCTTTTTTTTTTTTGCTATAATGATTTGAAAAAAATTATTTATTACTGCTGGTTTGTATAATTGATTTGTTTAGCTATAGGCTTTAGTCTGTTGTATTTATAAGGGGATAAATGTAAGAAATGGAAATTTTTTTAAATAATTAATTTGACTTAGTGACTTTGTTTTATAAATTATTTACCAAAACATATATATTCTCATCTATCTCTTATACATTAATTAAGAATAATTACAATATGTTAACTATGTTATGTGTCATCACTAGAATCCGTAGAAAAGTAGGTTCTGTCATCTAAACATATACTATACTTAATAAACTAACCATAAATTAATTAGTAATCTACGAAAAAAACAATTCCTTATTTTCTTACATAAATCATCAAAATTACCTAAATTCACTAAGAAAATAAATTTCAAATAAATTGTTTTTGAATAATAAAGATTTGATAACATTTGTGCATCTTCTCTTATTTTTATTTCATTTTATACTATTAAAATATATTAAACTTTAAACCATATAAAAAATTTATATTTTTTTCTTATACAATATATTTAAGTTTTTCAAATGACTATAGATTATTAAAATTGTTTAAAATCTCACATTGAAATCTTAATAATCAATGGTTTAAAAATTTTAGGTATATTGGTATGTTATGGAGGTGTACTATATGTTTTCGTGCTGAATTAATGGTAGTGAAAGCTAATGTTTTTCTCACTAGTAATGAATAGTGTAGTAGTGTAATATCAAATTTAGTAAGGCATGAAAAGCAATGAAGATGGGAAGAATATATATCTTTTGGTTTTGAAGAACTATGTGATGAAGTAAACATAGATCAACTGATAACAAAAAGAAAAACATAATTAACAAAACGAGAAAAAGTTATGAGCAGACTTCCATATAGAGAGATGAGATGAGATCAGATGAATGTGTATAATGTACTTCAGTCTGTATCTGAAGATTTATTCAAATAAGAGCTATTAATGGCCTCTATGTCTATATCTTAGTAGGTGTGAATCAATGAAGCAAGTAAAAAAACAATCATCATCGTCTGAATTCTGATGAGAGTTGATGGGCTGCTCAGGCTCATCTTTTGATGCTTCAACGACTTCTTCTTTTTTCTTCTTCCTCCTCTTCTCATCCTCTTCCACTGCTTTTCTCTTAACTCCCCTTGGCGTCAAATGAATCTTGAGAGCATGATCTACCTATTGCACAGAAACACAATAATTAAATAAAATTCAGGACCCCACAATCTTGGCAACTTGCAAACCTTATTAGAAAGAATACATACCTTTTTGCTATCGCCATTGAACTTGTCCTGAGTAGAAGACTCAATCATATTTTCATAAATTTTAATGGACCTGATTGATAGAGGTATTGATACTCAATAGCATCAAGAGGCTGCGGTTGTGTGTACTGAATGTCAGGACAATGCGGTGGATGTGAATCCAAAGGGGCAGACCAAAACACTGTGGGAGCTGATCCTGAACTGTATCAAGAGGCTGCTGTTCATGATATGAAATCTCATGAGGCTCTGTTTTATGTGGCCCAAATTTGGCTTGACAAAACAGCAGCTGATGGGATTGATGATGAATGCTAATATCAAGAGGCTGTGGCTGGTGCAGTTCTTGATACTCAATATCATGACATTGCAGTTGATGAGGATCTATAGTATCAACTGACTGTTTCAAGACACAGTTTTATAATAGATATTCAAAAGCTCAAGAATATATATTACAGATATCAATCTATTTATTTATAATGAAAAAGGTAAACCAATAATTCCACCCAAATTACATAGATACACAAATGTTTTTCTTTCCTTCATTCACGATTTCTTCTAATAATCCGGTATTGCTAGACCCACCTGAGCACATATTGGACTTGAGAGACTAATCTCCACTAGAACCACCAACAAGTCTTGAGGTTTCTTGCTTTCGCTTGCGTTGTTGTGTTTCTCTGCGCTTGTTTCTCTGCGTAGTCATCTTCACTGAGAGTGGTTAAGAGTAGTATTTAACTGTTTTCAGTTTGTATCAATGAAATCTTGATTAATCTCAAAGCGTCAATTGTGTTTAATTTTTTTATAGGAACGTTAAATACGTGTGAAAGGATATGGTCTCCTTTGTTAAAATTAAATTATGTTGTCTTTTGTTATATTCTCATCTGATTAAAGATTTTCATTTCAAATAATAATCTTGTGACAGTTGTAAAAACTACAGAACGAAACTTTTCCTTATTTTAGTTTTATTAGTTACAGTTTCTAATTATTTTGATCGATGATATAATCAGAGTTAAATGTGGAAGCACCGTAGCCTAATAGTTAAGGTTTAAAGGCTTCTACAACACGGCTGGGGTTCGAATCCTAGGCTATGATGTTTCTACACCAGGAGGGTTTAAATTCCCGGAAAAGGTGACAGGAAAATTATGCAGATTATTGAAGAAAAACTTTAAAAAGATCTTCAGCATGGTGCAAGACTTGCCGTCAGGATTGGATCTCATAGGGCGGTTGGTGGGGTCAAAATCGTTTACGACGGGATCAACGACCAAAACTTTCCGCAAAGTTAAGAATAGGTTTTAAAAAATACGAAAAAGCGTCGAGAAGAATTCTAAGGATTTTCCGAACAAAGAAATTCCGTAAACTTAACAATATCGTCATCATGGAAATTATTAGAAAATCGTATAAAACAATCCACGATTGTCCGATTGGCCAATTTAGCAAAAACGGCCGTAACGTCCAACTCCCCATAACGGCAGAGCTGTCATGGATCGTCCAGCTCGCCGAGCCGGAGAGCTGACCAAGCCAAATGGGCGAGCAGAACCGTGCAGTCCAGCTCGCCGAGCTGAAATGTCTCGTTCAGGTTGCCCGACCGGTAAGCTGACCATCCCGAGCCTTACCCTCCAAATTGCCCAGACACAAGGCATACTTCCCTCGACCCAATTGTACTCTGAACCATTATCGGAACATCTCTCGTTTCGTCTCGATCCGTCTTATCATTGGAGTTTTACGATAAAAACCGTAAAAGACTTGTTTTCTCGTAAAAACTCGAGTAAATCATATAAAACGGCAACGGTTAAACGAAACACCAGAGATTGCCAAACTATACAATTAACTCGAGATGTTTTATTAAAACGCCATCGTATCACAGAACGATCTCGTCTAAAATTGTAAAACGGCAAAGACGCAAAACGGCCTGAAATGTCCTAAAACGCGATAAAGGCCCGTACGCGACTTTAGACGAAATACAGCCCAAAGATACAATGACGGTTTATCCGTTTATGTGCAGGAAGAAGATAAATTTCAGGTTCGGAGAAGAATAGAAGTTTTCCAAGATAAAAATGGAGAATCGAGAGAAGTGGAAGATTTCCGAAAAACACGAATCAATACGGAACAGAAAGGCTAAACCGCCTAGGAGAGGAGTATACAAGCACATGGTTGAGGAAAATAGAAGGGGAAAAATTTTCAGAGCTCTCATCATACAGAAAAACATAACATTTAGGCAACTTTCCGTTTTTTTTATCAAGCTGCGTCTCAACTAGGGTTTTATTCTTAGGTTGCTAGAACTAGGGAACTCGCCCTCAGCTCTTGTAGCCAAGGCTTTCCCTCGTTATGCTGTTCTTACGCAAAATCAGAATAACTATCCGGGACCTCTGGGAAATTAGGGTTTTCCCTAAGTTCCTTAATTTACGAAAATCGACAATGTGAATTTCGGTTCCCACAGCGGTTCAGAATAATGCAGTCAGACTTGAATCCGCATAAATCAGGTAGAATTATCGGCTGTAATATCGTCTATGTAAGATTTCTCATAGTTTGTAATGCATGATTAACTAGTGTTAAAAAAAACCAGAGTTAAATAAACTAAAAATATTAAAAGCTTAAAGAGAGAGAGAAAGGTAACCATGCAGAACTTGGAAACTGAAACTCTTTACCACACAAGAGAAGAAGACTCACTCTCAACCTATTTGAAAGTCTAACATGCTGCGATATCTAACCTCAGATGGTTTGCTTTTAAATTGCTTCGTTGAACCAAGTGATTGCTTTTCACATTTTCAACAGGAACTCACACTCTGCAATTCTATGAAATTTAGAAACACACAGAGCTGAAAACGAAACCTTAATTCGAAACCACAATCTGTAAAACCACTACTATCAGACTTTCTTATCCATTGAAAGAACACTACAAAATAGCTACACAAGCCAAATGTTTGCAATATTAATACCTCGCAAGTCGCATCTCCTTCTGTTTCTCTCACTTCAAGCTATAGCAGAAACCTCGCTTTAATGTTACACCAAGAGAGAGTAAAACAAGCGAATGTCAAATCCTGTTAGGCTGATTGAGAACCAGTGTTGTCACCAGTAGTCATTGCAAGAAAAAAAGACCACTGGCACCTGCTAAGTGATGAAACCTAACGGTTGATTTTTATTCAGCTCTTTTTGGATTGAGCAACGAATGTTTGGATTTTAAATGGAGACATCTTACAACTTTAGGATTTAAATGGCTTTTCCGTATAGATTGTATACTAATTCTGAGTATATGTATCGTAAAGTTAATTTTAATTTTCCATAAAAGAAAGTGAATCCCTAACTTTGGAACTTCATGCATGTCCCAATTCCAAAGAAAAAATAATAATTTATGTTTGTTTATGCCACATATACATTCGAAATTCGTAAACAGAATTTTCTAAACTGAAAACTAACAATTTAATTTTGTGATAAAAAATCACATATACACGCGAAGGCATAATTAATGTTTATAATAGTTAAATATCTTGGCGTAGCTTTTTAACACTCACAAAAGAATTCCAACCTCGATGACAAAATAAAGGCCGCATTCTCAATTAGGTTAATTAATCAACTGAAAATGCATGAAAGTAAATATTGCTTCAAGATGCAAATTTTATGACATATAAATAAATCTCATGATATTACAAATGCCATTTTACTTTCTTGTAATGAAAAAATTAAATAATATTGTTACGATATATAATCAAAAGCTCATGATATTCCAAATGCCATCCCATTTATTTATTTAGAATGAAAAAGTAAAACGACAATTTCACCCAAATTACATTGATAATCAAATGTTTTTATTCACTTTTATTCCTTCCTTCACGACCTCTCCTAAGAAACCAGTATTGCTCGACCCTCCTGGAGGCATATTGGACTTAAGAGAGTTATCTCCAGAGGAACCACCACCCAATTCTTGAGGTTTCTTGCTATGGAGGATAAAAAATTGCAAACAATTCGTCAAATGGAGAAGGACGAGGAAGATCTTGTTCTTGTTTTTGCTGCTGCTCCTGCATCTGTCCCTTGCCATTTTGTTTTTGAGGCTGAGTATTCATCTTTTTTGTTTTTTCTATAATGATTTGAAAGACTTTATGTATTACTGCTGGTTTGTATAATTGATTTGTTTAGCTATAGGCTTTAGTCTGTTGCATTTATAAGGGGATAAAATGTGAGAAATGGAAAATGTTTTAAAGAATTAATTTGACTTAGTGACTTTGTTTTATAAATTATTTACCAAAACATAAATATTCTCATCTAGCTTTTATACATTAATTGAGAATCATTACAATATGTGAACTATGTTATGTGTCATCACTAGAATCGATAGAGAAGTAGGTTCTGTCATCTAAACATATACTATACTCTATAAACTAACCAAACATTAATTAGTAATCTACGAAAAAAACTATTCCTTATTTTCTTAAATAAAATCTTCAAAATTACCTAAATTCACTCACAAATATATGTCAAATAAATTGTTTTGAATAATAAATATTTGATAATATTTGTGCATCTTCTCTTGTTTTTATTTCATTTTATACTATTAAAATAATAAACCATATAATAAAAATTTATATTTATTCATATACATTCTATTTTAGTTTTAAACGACAATAGATTATTAAAATTGTTTAAAATCTCACATTGAACTCTTAATAATCAATTGTTTAAAAATTTACGTTTATTGGAATGTTATGGAGGTGTACTATACGTTTTGCTGCTGAATTAATGGCAGTGAAAGCTAATGTTTTTCTCACTAGTAATGAATAGTGTAGTAGTGTAATATCAAGTTTAGTAAGGCATGAAATGCAATGAAGATGGGAAGAATATATATCTTTTTGTTTTGAAGAACAGTGTGATGAAGTAAACACAGATTAACTCATAACAAACAGAAAAAAAGTTATGAGCAGACTTCCATAGAGAGAGATGAGATAAGATGAATGTGTATAATGTGTTTCAGTCCTTATCTGAAGATTTATTCAAATAAAAGCTATTAATGGCCTCTATGTCTATATCTTAGTAGGTGTGAATCAATGAAGCAAGTAAAAAAACAATCATCATCGTCTGAATTCTTATGAGAGTTGATGGGCTGCTCAGGCTCCTTTTTTGATGCTTCAACAGCTTCTTCTTTCTTCTTCTTCTTCCTCCTCTTCTCATCCTCTTCCGCTGATTTTCTCTTAACTCCCCTTGGTGTCAAATGAATCTTGAGAGCATGATTCACCCATTGCACAAAAACACAATAATTAAATAAAGTTCAGGACTCCACAATCTTCACAACTTGCAAACCATATTAAAAAGAATACATACCTTTTTGCTATCGCCATTGAACTTGTCCTGAGTAGAAGACTCAATCATGTTTTCATACTTTTTAACGGACCTGATTGATAGAGGTATTGATACTCAATAGCATCAAGAGGCTGCGATTGTGTGTACTGAATATCAGAACAATGCGGTGGATGTGAATCCAAAGGGGCAGACCAAAACACTGTGGGAGCTGATCATGAACTGTATAAAGAGGCTGGTGTTCATGATACGCAATCTCATGAGGCTATGTTTGATGTGGCCCAAATGTGGCTTTACAAAGTCGCACTGATGCGATTGATGATGAATGCTAATATCAAGAGAATGTGGCTGGTGCGGTTCTTGATACTCAATATCACGACATTGCGATTGACGATGAATGATATTATCAAGAGGCTGTGGCTGGTGCAGTTCTTGATACTCGATGAGGATCCATAGTACCAAGTGACTGTTTCAAGACGCAGTATTATAATAGATATTCAAAAGCTCAAGAATATATATTACAGATATCAATGTATTAATTTATACTGAAAAAGGTAAACCAATAATTCCACCCAAATTACATGGATACTCAAATGTTTTTCTTTCCTCTCTTTTAATAATCCGGTATTGCTCGACCCACCTGAGCACACATTGGACTTGAGAGAGTGATCTCCATTGGAACCACCAACAAGTCTTGAGGTTTCTTGTTTTGGCTCGGGTTGTTGCATTTCTTTGCGCTTGTTTCTCTGCGTAGTCATCTTCACCGAGAGTGGTTTAGAGTAGTATTTAACTGTTTTCACTTTGTATCAACGAAATCTTGATTAATTTCAAAGCATCCTCAATGGTTTGTATTTTTTTATAGGAATGTTAAATACGTGTGTAGGGATATGGTCTCCTTTATTAAAATTAAATTATGTTGTATTTTGTTACATTCTCATCTGATTAAAGATTTTCATTTCAATTAATAATCTTGTGACAGTGTAAAAACAAAGAAGGAAACTTTTCCTTATTTTAGTTTTAACAGTTTCAGTTTCTATATATTTTAATCGATGATATAATCAGAGTTAAATGTGGAAGCACCGTATCTTAATGGTTAATGTTTAAAGGCTTCTACAGCACGTCTGGGGTTCGAATCCCAGGCTAAGCACTTTCTACACCAAGAAAGTTTAAATTCCCGGAAAAGGTGACAGGCGAATTATGCAGATTATTGAAAAAAAAGCTTAAAAAAGATCTTCAGCATGGCGCAAAGCGTACCGTCAGGAATGAATCTCACAAGGGGGCTCAGAGTAATGCAGTCACACTTGAATCCGCATAAGACAGGTAGAATTTTCGGCTGTAACATCTTCTATGTAAGATTTCTCATAGTTTTTAATGCATGATTAACCATTATTAAAAAAATCAGAGCTAAATAAGCTAAAAATATTAAAAGCTTAAAGAGAGAGAAAGCTAACCATGCAAAACTTGGAACATAAAACTCTTTACCACACCAGAGAAAAAGCCTCACTCTCAACCTATTTTAAAGTCTAACGTGCTGCGATATCTAACCTCAGAAGGTTTGCTTTTGAATTGCTTCGTTGAACCAAGTGTTTGCTGTCCACATTTTCAACAGGAACTCACACTCTCCAATTCTATGAAATTTAGAAACACACAGAGCTGAAAAAGAAACCTTAATTCATGACCACAATCTGTAAAACCACTACTATCAGACTGTCTTATCCATTGAAACAATGCTACAAAATAGCTACACAAGCCAAATGTTTGCAATATTAATACCTCGCAAGTCGCATCTCCTTCTGTTTCTCTCACTTCAAAATATAGCAGAAACCTCACTTTAATGTTACACCAAGAGAGAGTGGTTTAGAGTAGTATTTAACTGTTTTCACTTTGTATCAACGAAATCTTGATTAATTTCAAAGCGTCCTCAACGGTTTGTAATTTTTTTTATAGGAATGTTAAATACGTGTGAAGGGATATGGTCTCCTTTGTTAAAATTAAATTATGTTTTCTTTTGTTACATTCTCATCTGATTAAATATTTTCATTTAAAATAATAATCTTGTGACAGTTTTAAAAACAAAGAAGGAAACTTTTCCTTATTTTAGTTTTAACAGTTTCTGTTTCTATATATTTTAATTGATGATATAATTAGAGTTAAATGTGGAAGCACCGTAGCCTAATGGTTAAGGTTTAAAGGCTTCTACAGCACGTCTAGGGTTCGAATTTCAGGCTATACAGTTTCTACACCAAGAGGGTTAAAATTCCCAGAAAAGGTGACAGACGAATTATGCAGATTATTGAAGAAAAATCTTACAAGAGATCTTCAGCATGGCGCAAGGCGTACCGTCAGGAATTGATCTCATAGGGCGGCTCATAGTAATGCAGTCAGACGTGAATCCGCATAAAGCAAATAGAATTGTCGGCTGTAATATCGTATATGTAAGACTTCTCATAGTATATGATGCATGATTAACCAGTGTTAAAAAAATCAGAGTTAAATACCTAAAAATATTAAAAGCTTAAAGAGAGAGAAAGGTAACCATGCAGAACTTGGAACCTTAAACTCTTTACCAGACCAGAGAAGAAGCCTCACTCTCAACCTATTTGAAAGTCTAACAAGCTGCGATATCTAACATCAGATGGTTTGCTTTTGAATTGCTTCGTTGAACCAAGTGTTTGCTGTACACATTCTCAACAGGAACTCACACTCTCCAATTCTATGAAATTTAGAAACACACAGAGCTGAAAAGAAAACCTTAATTCATAACCACAATCTGTAAAACCACTAATATCAGACTATCTTATCCATTGAAAGGACGCTACAAAATAGCTACACAAGAAAGAATTTTGCATTATTAATACCTCGCAAGTCGCATCTTCTTATGTCTCTCTCAGTTCAAACTATAGCAGAAACCTCACTTTAATGTTACACCAAGAGAGAGTAAAACATGCGAATGTCAAACCTTGTTAGGCTGAATGAGAACCAGTGTTGTCACCAGTAGTCATTGCAAGAAAAAAACCACTAGCACCAGCTAAGTGATGAAACCTAACGGTTGATTTTTTTCAACTCTTTTGGCTTGATCAACGAAATTTTGGATTTTAAATGGAGAAATCTTACAGCTTTAGGATTTAAATGGATTTTTTTCTGTATAGACTGTATGTTGATTCTGAGTATATGTATCGTAAATTTAATTTTCATTTTCCATAAAAAAAAAAGTGAATCCCTAACTTTGGAACTTCATGCACGTCCTAAATCCCAAAAAAAAACAATAATTTTTTGTTTGTTTATGGCACATATACATTCCAAATCTGTAAAACGAGTTTTCTAAACGGAAAAATAATAATTTAATTTTGTGATAAAAATCAGATATACACGCCAAGGCATAAATAATGTTTATAATAGTTAAATATCTTGGCGTAGCTTTTTAACACTCACAAGAGAATTCCAACCTTGATGAAAAAATATAGGCCATATCCTCAATTAGGTTAATTAATCAACTGAAAATGCATGCAAGTAAATATTGTTTCAAGGTGAAAATTTTATGATATATAAATAAGTCTCATGATATTACAAATGCCATAGTGTTGTCTTGTAATGAAAAAATTAAATAATACTGTTATGATAGATCATCAAAAGCTCATGGTATTCCAAATGCCATCTCATTTATTTATTTAGAATAAAAAGGTAAAAACGACAATTCCACTAAAATTACATTGATAATCAAATGTTTTTATTCACTTTCATTCCTTCCTTCACGATCTCTCCTAATAAACCAGTATTGCTCGACCCTCCTGGAGGCATATTGGACTTGAGAGGGTTATCTCAAGAGGAACCACCACCAATTCTTGAGGTTTCTTGCTTTGGAGGATAAAAAGTTGTAGACAGTTCATCAAATGGAGAAGGACGAGGAAGACCTTGTTGTTGTTTTTGCTGCTGCTCCTGCATCTGTCCCTTACCATTTTGTTTCTGAGGCTGAGTATTCATCTGTCTTGTTCTTGCTATAATGATTTGAAATATTTTATTTATTACTTCTGGTTTGCATAATTGATTTGTTTAGCTATAGGCTTTAGTCTGTTGTATTTATAAGGAGGAAAATGTAAGAAAAGGAAAATGGTTTAATGAATTTATTTGACTTAGTGACTTTGTTTTATAAATTATTTAAAAAAAACATATATATTCTCCTCTATCTTTTATACATTAACTGAGAATCATTACAATATGTGAACTATGTTATGTGTCATCACTAGAATCCGTAGAGAAATAGATTATGTCATCTAAACATATACTATATGTTATAAACTAACCATAAATTAATTAGTAATCTACGGAAAAAATAATTCCTTATTTTCTTCAAAAGTACCTAAATTAACTCAAAAATATATGTCAAATAAATTGTTTCTGAATAATAAAGATTTGATAACATTTGTGCATCTTCTCTTATTTTTATTTCATTCTATACTATTAAAATATATTAAACAATAAAAATAGAATAAAATTTAAATTCTTTTCTTATACATTATATTTAAGTTTTTCAAACGACTATAGCTTATTAAAATTGTTTAAAATCTCACATTGAAATTCTAATAATCAATGGTTTAAAATTTTTAGGTATATTGGTATGTTATGGAGGTGTACTATATGTTTTGCTGCCGAATTAATGGCAGTGAAATCTAATGTTTTTCTCACTAGTAATGAATAGTGAAGTAGTGTAATATCAAGTTTAGTAAGGCATGAAAAGCAATGAAGATGGGAAGAATATATATATTTTTGTTTTGAAAAACAATGTTATGAAGTAAACACAGATCAATTGATAACAAAAAGAAAAAAAAATTAACAAAAAGAGAAAAACAGTTATGAGGAGACTTCCATAGAGAGAGATGAGATGAGATCAGATGAATGTGTATAATGTGCATCAGTCCTTATCTGAAGATTTCTTTAAATAAGAGCTATTAATGCCCTATATGTCTATATCTAGTAGGTAGAGATGGCAATCATGGATCTGGACCGCAGGCCTAGCCCGTAAAGAACTTTCGCGGGACGGTATTGGGACGAAGTCTTTTAGTCCTGCAAATTTGCAGGCCTCGCGGAACGAGTCTTTGTGGGACTGGGTTTTTTGCGGGATGGGCCGAAACGGATCTCACGGGATTACAAGGACCCGCATTTTTTTCTTTATTTTTTGTTTTACTTGAAAAACGAGAGAAAGAGTGAGAAAAAGACAATTCATGTGATTTCCCCTGAGAAAACGTAAGAAGCTCGAGCGATGATGATGATTCAAGCTTCGAGATAATGATTCGAGCTCCGGTGACGATGACTATAGCTCCGGCAATGACGATTCAAGCTTTAGTAGTGTTTTGATTTGGTTTCTCTTTTTATTTAATTTGGGATTGACACTTTTGATTTTGTGTTTGATTTTATTTAATTTTTGGATTCAGCAAACTAAAACATTGGTTATGAAATTATGAGTTATAAGATAATGAAAAATATCTTCTGCAATTATCTTTACTTTGTATGTTAATATGTTCTCGGTGTGATACAAAAAATTATAATTATTGTTTTGAATAAAAAATAAGCAGAGCAATGACTCATGAATTATGTACAGTTGAATCGACGACTTAAATTATGTCCTAGAGTGGTCTGAATCATTCTGCTGCGTGTATTACCACATGTCCCGCGGGCTGACCCGCAAAGGCAGTACATATAGCAGGACGGATTTGGGTAGCCATTCTAGAGACTGCCCGTGCGAGCCTAACTCGCTGTGACCCGCTTAAAGAAAATCCCGCTGCGGTCCAGGACGGGATGGGACGGGACAACCTGTTTGCCATATCTACTAGTAGGGGTGAATCAATGAAGCAAGTAAAAAACAATCATCATAGTCTGAATTCTGATGAGAGTTGATGGGCTGCTCAGGCTCCTCTTTTGATGCTTCAGCGACTTCTTTTTTCTTCTTCGTCTTCCTCCTCTTCTCATCTTCTTCCATTGCTTTTCTCTTAACTCCCCTTGGCGTCAAATGAATCTTGAGAACATGATTCACCTATTGCACAGAAACACAGTAATTAAATAAAGTTCAGGACTCCACAATCTTGACAACTTTCAAACCATATTAAAAAGAATACATACCTTTTTGCTATCGCCATTGAACTTGTCCTGAGCAGAAGACTCAATCATGTTTTCATACATTTTAATGGACCTGATTGATAGAGGTATTGATACTCACACTACAAGAAAAAGAGGTTTTTATAGCGTAGTAGGATAGCGTTTTTTTCGTTTCTGCTATGGTTGATATGTAATTGGGTTTATATAGCGGTTATAAAATTGTAAACGCTATTATTAGTTGGGCCGAAATTTAATAGTCATTTTACATAGCACTTTACTACGGAAGCGCTACGAATAAGTTAGGCGGACAAAATTTTCATTTGCCCGGGCTTACCAATATTAAAATCATTTTTTCTTTTTTGGTTCTTCCCTCTATCTCTTCGATTTCTCATCTCCCCTCTATCTCTTCGTCTCAATTATTTCCCCCTCTATTTCTCATCTCCCCTTTATCTCTTCGTCTCAATTATTTCCCCCTCTATTTCTCATCTCCCCTATATCTCTTCGTCTGACTCTAAAAAATTAATCTCTTCTAATCTCCTTAGAGTTTCTCGTCTTAATGGTTTTCCAGAATCGCTAAAACCCAACAACCATTCTTCTATTCTGAATCGTAGGTACAATCTCTTCTTCTTTTTTTCTGATAAACCAATCGCCTGTTCCTATTTAACTGGTGACCGATTTAGGGTTGCATGTCCAATTGATTCGATTTAGAGTTGCATGTCCAATCGATTCGATTTAGGGTTGCATGTCCAATTGATTCGATTTAGGGTTGCATGTCCAATTGATTCGATTTAGATCTTCCGAGAAAGGTATATGTCTTGTAATTTTATGGGTTTGGCTATAGCTTTTGAATTTGTTTCAATTGAATTATATCGTTGATTTTATTTTCCAGGTCGTTTAAATCAAAAGAGAAGACATTTTTATCAGGTAAAACAAACCGATTTATACTGATTCTTCTATAAGTTGTCTTTGTGTGTTCTTGAGGCATAAATAAAGTTAGTGTTTTTTATATACATTTGGTCGGAGCTGTTGTGCGATGGATAAAGCTTGGGTCTGGTTACCAAGGTATAAAATATTACTATGATTTTTTATATTTTTTATTTCATTCAAGAAATTGTGCTTCTGAATTAATTTTCATTTGTGTGCATCTAACATGAATAGTCTCGAGTATGAGCAAGGTGCAACTGAGTTTGTTTCTTCGTCATCAAGACGATTGGGTGATCTACTTGAAATTTTCTGCCCTTGCGTTGATTGCCGCAATGTCTGCCATCAATCAAGAGAGACCGTTTTTGAGCATCTCGTCATCAGAGGGATGGATCAGAAGTACAAGAGATGTACATATTGGAGTAAACACAGGGATATAAGGCCAGAGAAGACAGCTGATGTTCAGACATCTGAAAATGAGGCTTATGAGTTGATGAGAACAGCTTTTATAGCGAGCGATGGCAAGACACCATTTGAGAAGCAGAATTCAGAGAATTTTGATGGTATTGAGAGGCCAGAAGATGACGAGTTTAGGAAGAAGTTAGATGATGCCGAGACTCCACTGTACCCGACATGTCAGAAATACACCAAGGTTGCTGCTATCATGGGTCTTTACCGTATAAAGGTAAAGAGTGGGATGTCAGAGAGCTATTTTGACCAGCTAATGACATTAGTTCATGACATGCTACCTCCAGATAATGTTCTGCCTAAGTCTACGGATGAGATGAAGAAGTTCTTAAAGGTGTTTGGTTTTGGTTATGATGTCATCCACGCCTGCAAAAATGATTGTATCCTTTATAGGAAACAGTATGCGGAGTTAGTTTGCTGTCCAAGATGTAGTGAATCAAGATGGGAAAGAGATAAGCACACTGGTGAGGAGAAGAAAGGAGTTCCATGTAAGGTGCTTAGGTATTTTCCCATTAAAGAGAGATTCAATAGGATGTTTAGATCGAAACGGTTGGCTGAGGATTTGTGCTGGCACTTCAACAATGCAACTGAAGATGGATCTATGCGGCATCCTGTGGATTCTTTGACTTGGGTTCAGGCAAACGATAAGTGGCCGGAATTTGCTGCTGAGGCAAGGAACCTGAGACTAGGTCTTTCTACTGATGGGATGAATCCATTCTCGATTCAAAACACCAAGTACAGCACGTGGCCGGTTCTCCTAGTTAACTACAATATGGCGCCAACTCAGTGCATGAAAGCGGAGAACATTATGTTGACGATGTTGATACCTGGACCAACAGCACCTAGCAACAACATTGACGTGTATCTAGAGCCCATGATAGAGGACCTCAAGGACTTGTGGACGGAAGGTATTGAAGTTTATGATGCCTTTAAGAAAGAGAGTTTTAATTTAAGAGCTATGCTGTTGTGGAGTATCACAGACTACCCAGCTTTAGGGACATTAGCTGGATGCAAAGTTAAGGGCAAGCAAGCGTGTATTGTATGTGGGAAGGAGATACCGCATAGATGGCTTAAGTTTAGTAGGAAACATGTGTATATGGGCAACAGGAAGCGACTGATGCCTGGTCATCCCTACAGACGTAGAAAGGGTTGGTTTGACAACACAGTGGAGTCTGGTGTTTCAAAGAGGATTCAGAGTGGGAAAGAAATATTTGACAGCCTTAGAGGATTTAGAAATGATTTTGGAAGACCATTAGCTAAAAAGGGGAAGCGTAAAAGGGCAGAAGCAGAAGATGACGGTGATGAAGCTGCAACTGCTGAAGAAATCGAAGAAGATGATGATTTATGGAGGTGGAAAAAAAAGTATATTCTTTGACTTACCATATTGGAAGGTATACGTTCTGCTTTACGATTAATTTAACTTTCTGAATTTATGTAAGCTAATTAAATTGTTTCTGATATTAACTCTACATAATGTTTGCAGGAAATGCTTGTGAGGCATAACATAGATGTTATGCACGTCGAGAAGAACGTCTCAAACGCACTACTATCTATTCTTATGAATAATTCAAAATCAAAGGATGGGTTGAAAGCAAGAAAAGATTTAGAAGACATGGGAATCAGGAGCAACTTACATCCAGAGAAGCATGGGAAGAGAACTTATTTACCTCCAGCTGCCTTCTGGCTTTCCAAGGAAGAGAAAAAAAAATTCTGTAGACGGCTATCCAATGGAGTGTCCAACACCTATGACACTCAGACACAGCAATCCGAGATCAAAACGAGGAAGACAAGGGGTCTAACTAAAATGCGCAGAGTGGCCAAAAATGCAGAGGACAAGGTAGATGTAGAGTTCAACTCCATAGGTGAGCATGTCGGTAGTGGATCAGTGACACTCTCCTCCTTTCTTGGTCCTCTTGTGAGGGAGCATGTGCCAGTATTGCTAGACGACTGGAGACACGTCGAAGAAACAACAAAAGACGCTTTATGGGAAGAGATTCAGGTAATTTATAAGTTTTTTCGATATTGAGTACTAGTTTAAATTGTTTTAGTGTTTAACGTTTCAATATTTGAGAGGGGAGGTTCAACTTGACAGAGGAATGGCAAAAAGATGCAATCTTTAAGCAGATGGGTTGCTTGTGGAGGGCCTCGAAATCTAGGCTGACTTCTATAGTCCGTTCTATTAAAAACAAGGCTCAATTACATAAAATGAAGCCTAGCAACATCCAATCTTCTTCTGCTTGGAACAATTGGGTGAAAGCTAGGTGCACCACAGATTTTAAGGTTATAGTTAATGATGCTTGATTACTTATACGATTTATTTAGATAAAAGTTATGTATCTGATGGTTGTGTTGATAGGTACAAAGTGATAAATACAGGAGACTTAGGAATATTCAAATCCCGCACACAACAAGCCGGAAAGGCATGAGTCGCCTAGCTCATGAGATGGTATGTTTGTCTAAATTTTTGAATTTGGGATAAAGTAAAAGACTTTATTTGCACCTAAGAAAGTTACTAGAACTTTATTTGGTTGAACTTGCAGAAAAGAAACAGCGATGATCCTAAGAAAGTTACTAGAACTAAGGTTTGGGTAGCAGGACATACGCATTCAGATGGGAGACCCGTGAATGAAGCACACGCTGAAACTATTGTAAGGATATTATGAATTCTTATTAGTTAAGGATCAACAAAATTTCGTAATGTCTTCATTTTTTCTTTGCAGGAAAAGATCAAGACAATTGACAGTGAAATAGATTCTAACTCCTCGGATAACATTGGTGAAGATGCTGTGAGTCAAGTTCTCGGAAAAGAGAGACCAGGAAGAGTTAGGGGGATGGGCAGAGGAGCCACTATTACGAAGATGGCTTACTTACAAGCTATAGACAAACATGTCCAGAAGCTTGAAGCTAATCAAGCGGAATTAATTAGCAAGCTTGAAAAGTTGCAAAATGTTGTTATTGACTTAGCTGGCAAAAAGGTAACTTTCTTATACACTTGTCCAATTAATTGTACTTGGTGTTTCAATATGATGCTTACTTGTTTTTTTGTTGATTTAAGACACATAAAGATGATGTTTCTAGTTCTGAAAGAAGCGATGGTAGCAAGAGAGGAATAAGGTGCCAGATACTGGATTGGATTTCGACTGATGATGTGGTTGTAGGTGAAGGAGAGTACTACTCAAGTGAACNATACACTTGTCCAATTAATTGTACTTGGTGTTTCAATATGATGCTTACTTGTTTTTTTGTTGATTTAAGACACATAAAGATGATGTTTCTAGTTCTGAAAGAAGCGATGGTAGCAAGAGAGGAATAAGGTGCCAGATACTGGATTGGATTTCGACTGATGATGTGGTTGTAGGTGAAGGAGAGTACTACTCAAGTGAACCCACATATAAGATTGGTCTAATTCCTCTGGGTCCTAATGCGGCAGCTGTAATTGTCAACTCTGTATCAGTCGAGGATGCATATGTCTGGAGACCAACTACAAGTATTGGAACACTTGCTGAAGCTGTAGGAGTTAAAATTGCATGGCCATCTGACAAGTTAATAATGGACGATGTTATTGACTTCTCAAAAAATGCTAACACTGTCGGGTCAGAGGTAAACTGAAATTATTTCTTGTGTTATTTTCAAATTCACATTGAAAATCGATTACTAATATAGAATACATTTGGGATGATTATTAGACTATGGATGCATCAGTAGGAAGGGTACAAATATTTGATTACTGGAATGTAGAAGATGAGTTGATTGCTGAGGGTGTACTGTTGTCAACTGAACCTAACGAATTGGTGAACGATATTCCGCTTGGACCGAATGCTGCAGTTATAAAATTTGAAGTAGTTGTTAAGGATTCTGCTTTCCTATGGAGCCCAGCTCCTGGAATGACAAACATGGGTGATGCACTACATCAGATCATTGCTTGGCCAATTGATAGGGCACGACTATCTGATACAACTGCTGAATCAACCAAGAAACCTAATGTGGTAAGCTTCAGATGGCAGTTAATTTTTCTTCGATATGTAATTCTGTGATGTTATTGTGATTGTGTTGTGTTGGTCTTTTTTTGGTCTTTCAGAGTACTAGTAACAGCACTGGTAGTAGCAACAAAGTTGGTAAACAGAAGTGTGCTCTTATGGACTGTCATAACTCTGGAAAGATAGTAGCTTGGGGTCGTGTGTTTTCAACAGATCCATCAGACAAGGTTCATTTCATCCCTTTAGGTCCCAATGCTTCTAAGGTCATGGTAGAGGTTTCCAAGATGGATGATGCACGAGTGTGGAGACCGAACTCTGAAATTGAAGTCATAGGTGATGCAGTAGGGAGCACAGTGGCGTGGCCTACTGATAAGGTTGTTTTCATGTGAGTGATGAGTTGTGAAATGGAGAACATCTTAGAACTTTGTCATAATTATGTGTTTCATGTAATGTTGAACTTAAAAATGAGTGTATCTTTATTATAATAAAATTTGTATTTCTAAATCCAAAAATTATGTTTCTAAAAATAGTTAAAAATATTTATTTGTATAAAATATATATAATTTTAAATACCGAAACGAAGCTACTTAAAAGAGTATAGAAACAGTAGCACTTATATAACTGCTATGGTAATATTAACTATGGCTTTTTAAAACCGCTATGAAATAATATTTGATCGCGTTCATAAAGCGCTATTATAGAATATATAATAGCATTAATAAACCGCTATTGTATATCGGAATACGATAGCAGCGCGAAAAAGCGCTATCTAAAGTCTTCGACCTATTATAACGGGCGATGACATAGCGCTTGCTATAACGCTATGGTATCTTTAGATAGCGGTTTTCGTCCACTAAGAAAACCCTTTTTCTTGTAGTGTCAATAGCATCAAGAGGCTGCGGTTGTGTGTACTGAATATCAGGACAATGCGGTGGATGTGAATCCAAAGGGGCAGACCAAAACATTGTGGGAGCTGATCATGAACTGTATAAAGAGGCTGCTGTTCATGATACGGAATCTCATGAGGCTATATGTTTGATGTGGTCCAAATGTGGCTTGACAAAACCGCATCTGATGCGATTGATGATGAATACTAATATCACTACAAGAAATATGAGTATTGGTAGCAATTCACGGTAGCACGAATTCACTAACTGCTACTGAAAATACCAAAATCTGATCACAATTATATCGTAGCACTAAATCCGCGCTAAGATAGAATTCATTAAGCGGGAAAGCAAAAACAACTACTATAGCTGAAAAATTATTTTGGAGCCAATTTTTTGGTTTCCTTTAACTTCTTACCGGGTAAAAAAAAACAACAATTATCTTTTTGCTATGGTTTTTATCTGTTCTCTTAAAAAAAAAAGAGAGTTCTTTATCTCTCGTCGTTTCCCCTTTGCTCGATCTCAAGCTCCGACCACCACTCTGTGGTCTCCACTCACCGGCAGTTGAACACGGTGGCACCTCTTGTCCACTCTCGAGCCTCACCGCCGTGTCTACGCTCCTCAATCCGCCGCGCTCTCTTCACACCGCAACAGTGTCGTCGTCGTTTGTCACGTCGGAGTTCTCATCCATCGCTGAGTCCGTGACAAAACCACAACACGGTAGCACCTACTCCAAATCAAGCTTCTCTGGCGCGTTATTGCTTTACAACCGGCATCTCCGTCTTCTTTAGTTCTCGTCGTCACCGGAATCATGCTTTACCGTCGGAATCAAACTCTAGAAGAGCAACAATGGCATTTCGACAAAAGGTTTGGCTTTTTAAAAGTTTGTAGTTGTAGGAAGTTCAAAGCTTGAGATGTCTCGTATTCAAAAATCGATTCATGGTTCTTGTTGTATTTGTCTCTTTGCGTGAAGCTTAGAGCAGCACTGCCTCTGTTTTGTTGATTTATCTCTCTCTCTCTATTTCATATTGTTTGGTACTGACTTTGTTTTCCTCCATGAACTCCAGTGGTGAAGCTACGTGTGTTATTAAATCATCACCTTTAGATGAACTTATAAGCAAGCTAGTGTTCTGTCTTGATCTTGTTTCTGTTGAGATATTAAGGGAACGAATCACTTTCATTAGTGAGNTCCTTTTGGTTTCTTATCGATGGTAAGAGTTATGTTTGTATCTGTAATTGTTCAGATGATTACGAAGGGGAGCAACTTGCTAAGGAAATCTCCAGAGACTGGAATACTGGTATCCAATATGATCTTTACTCTTTTGTTTCTAACTTTCTGTTACTTATTTTGTTGCAGTTTTCTTTCATATGTATTAGTGATTTCTGATATATTTGGTAACTCTTTCCGTCTTTGAACAGAATATAAACACTCTAAAAATTGTCTTTGGTTACTGTGAGTGAACATTTTAATCTGTAATCTTGTATGATTGAAACAAAGCAAAACAGGGGCTAACTAATGTGGACAGACAGTGGACCAGTTACATGATTTCAAGGCTTGGTTTGATTTCAGGCTTCGATGTGTGTTTTTGATGTTGGAAGAACGGAATATGGAGCTGTTGTAGACTAGTAGCAAAGTACTTTTACAAGTTTTGAAGTTATGTAGTAGGTTTAGTTAGTAGTAGACTTGGTATATATATTTTGGATAATTTATAATGTAAAAGATTATGTATTTTGGATAATTTATGGAATATAAAAGTTATATATGAAAGTCTAATAAATTTATACTATGTAAAATATTATTCAAGTACATGAAATTTTATCAAAAAGTTCTGCATAAAAATCAAAATTATCCTTTATATTTATAAAATACTAAATGAAGATATGAGGTTTAAATTAGAAAAAATATATAAAGTTTTAATGGTTGGTGTTTAAAGTTTAGGGTTTAAACCCTAGCTTCTAAATATAAACTTTAAAACTTCAAACTTTTCGGAATAGAATTTCAGTTTACACTTAAACTCAAAATTTAAATCTATTATCAAATATAAAATCTAAATCTCAAACACTAAATCTTAAATCTACACCCTAAATCTCATACCCTAAACCCCAAACTTAAACCTTACATACAAAGTCATAAATCTAACTTTTCCCAATTTATAATATAAATTTAAAACTTAAACACCATTATATACTAAACTCAAATTGTATAATTAATTATAAATCCTAAACAACAAATCTCATATTAAACTATATCATAAAACACTAAATTATACATGCATATATATATATATATATCATACCCTTCATTACTCATATATCATAAATTCTATCTAAAGAAACTTAAAACTCCAATCTTTTTATTATTTAACATCAAAAATTACAGAATCTAATCTCAAAGATCTAAACCCAAACCACTATACTCCTAAACCCTAAACTCTCTAATCATTTTGTTAATCTTATAGTATTAGTTCTATTTAACTTCAAATTGTTTTGTTAATTTTATATTATTATTTTTATAAATGTAGATGAATAACTTAGTTTTTATATAAAAAAATCGTCAAACATATAATGACAATTAATTAAATAACTGTTTAATGAAATAACAGTTTTATTAATTGATCAATCTTGACCATCGATTAACTTTAATCTAATGGCCAGAAGTAAAACATTTGGTTATCCTCGTACTTCTTCTTCATTGGTCAATTGTTTAAGTCAGATCCACAATACAAGGATCACCATTTGCACCATTGGATTAGATAGAATCAACGACTCAGATTAATTATTTTCTCTTTTTTTTTTCTGTCTCATCTTGCGTTATTCTGAGAAGAGAGTCGAGTGAGAGAGAGAGAGAGAGAGAGAGAATAGAGAGTTCGGAAGCTTCACGACCACGCTCCTTTTGAAACCTTCGGTTGAAGATCGGTGGGTTTCGAGGAGAAGAACGGGTACGAGATCTCGAAGTTCATCTCAGATTTACCCATTGTTTAGCAAGTTCATCTCAGATTTACTTTACTTTTTGATTTAATAGGTTAATTTCGATTGAGCGATGCGACTGGAGTAAGCGAACAAAGGCGGATACTCGAACAGAGGCGTATACTCTAGAGGCTGGAGGCTCCGAAGGTGAAGTATTAGGGTTACAAAGCTGCTGACCTCAACATAGGAGAACGTTCTTAGGTAATTTAATGACTTTTGGGTCCATGATTTCATTGCAGAGATGAATAAAAAATATGTCTGGGTTAATATGTTGGTCCTCCTAATGTGCCCATGTTCTTGTTTTGCTAGATTAAATGGCTTCCTAAGCTATCAAAAGTTCATGAAATCACCGAAGGTTTAAGCTTTAAAAAAGAAGAGGCCAAGTCGGAGGTTGTTGATAGATCCAAGGAGGATCGTATTACGTAACGAAGAAGTGAAGATGATGAAAGAGATGAGAGAGACGAGAGAAATGGAGAAGAAGAAGTTTGTTATGGAAAATGTATATTCATCTTAATCTGACCGTTTACAAGCTATTAACATTATATACAATACATATTTACTAAACCGAAGTGGATAAGCTAAACCAGCGAAAGGAAACCAATCTAGCTAACCATAAAACCCGGTTTACTCTCAATAGTCCCCCTCAAGATGAGCTTCCATGAATATCAATAAGGCTCATCTTGGATTTAAGATGTTCAAATGAATGAGGGAACAACGGTTTTGTCAGGATATCGGCTACCTGATCCTCAGTCTTGACATGAAGCGTTTTGAGAAGACCACGATCCAACTTCTCTCGAACCGTATGACAGTCAAGTTCGATGTGTTTCGTGCGTTCATGGAAGACGGGGTTTGTGGCGATATAGATAGCCGCGGTGCTGTCTGAGAAAAGAACTGGAACTGCAACTTGTGCAACACGAAGATCTTTAAGCAGAGCAACCAACCACATCATCTCACAGGAAACAAGAGCCAAAGCTCTATATTCTGCCTCTGCAGAAGAACGAGAAACCGTAGGCTGTTTCTTGGAACGCCAAGAGATTAAAGAAGAACCAAGAAACATAGTAAAACCTGTGGTAGATCGTCGACTATCCTGACAAGAGGCCCAGTCAGCGTCTGCAAAACCAGTGAGACGTAAGTCATCTGTTGCAGAATAATATAAACCTTGACCAACAGTGCCCTTGATGTATTGAAGAACTTTGTAAACGGCCTGCAAATGAGTTGTTCTAGGTGCAGAAGAGTACTGACATAGCTTGTTGACCGCAAACGTCAAATCCGGTCTAGTGATAGTCAAGTACATAAGCCGACCCACAATGCGTCTATACATACCAGCATCCTCAAGAAGAACTCCATCACTCTTAGATAACTTCAAGTTAGGAACCATTGGAACAGAGGAAGGCTTACAACCAGACATTCCTGTAGAGGAAAGCAAATCCAAAGCATACTTTCGTTGACAAAGAGAGAGGCCAGAAGATGTGCGAGCAATCTCAAGTCCAAGAAAGTACTTAAGAGTACCAAGATCACGCAACTTGAAACACTTTTGAAGCGTCTTAGTCAATTCAGCAGCAGCTGTAGAAGTAGTACTCGCAATAAGTATATCATCAACATACACCAAAGCCACTAGGAAATCATCACCAGCTTGCTTGATGAACAAGGTATGATCCCCATGACCTTTAACAAAACCCATAGATAAGAACGCCTGAGACAATTTCTTAAACCACTGACGAGAAGCCTGTTTAAGACCATAAATTGACTTTCTCATACGTAAAACAGGACGAGGAGGAAGAGAGTCACCTAGTTTTTCAGCATAACCTTCAGGTAGTTGCATATAGATCTCTTCTTCCAATTCCCCATTTAAGAAAGCATTAGATATATCCAACTGAGTCAAAAACCATTTCTTGGAAGCTGCAACCTTCAGTAACAACTTCACAGTAGCCATTTTAGCAACAGGTGAAAACGTATCATTGTAATCTAACCCCTCCTTTTGAGTATATCCCTTTGCAACCAGACGTGATTTTCTTCTCTCAAGAGTGCCATCAGCATGGAACTTCAAAGAATGAAGCCAACGACAACCAATAGCTTTCTTCCCTGGAGGCAAAGTCGTAACATCCCAAGTATGTGTTCTCTCCATAGCACCAATTTCCACATCAACAGACTCACACCATTCTTTTGATTTACGAGCTTCCGCATAAGAGGATGGGATAGGAATACTCGTAATGTGATTAATAAATGATAGATAAGATGGTGAAAGTTTGGTATAGGAAAGTGATGTTGAAAGAGGGTAAATGGAAGTTGTATTTAAAGAAGTACAAACAAAGTCTTTTAAATATGATGGTGACTTCTTTAAACGAGTGGTAGAAATTTCTGAGGAAGAAGGAGGAATGGTTTGTGTTTTAGAAGGGTTAGATATACCTGAAGATGGAGGATCATGTGATGTGAGACTGTCAATTGGAAATGCAGGATGATCAGCAGGAGTCTTCTTCAAAGGAAAAATCTCCTCATGAAACAGAACATTCCGTGAAAGAAAGATCCTATTACTCTCCAAATCAAGAAGCTTGTAACCCTTAACACCAAAAGGATAACCGAGGAAGATACAAGCTGTAGAACGTGGCTGAAATTTGTGTCGTTGCTTAGGCGAAGTAGAGGCATAGCAGAGACACCCAAAAGACTTCAACTGAGAGTAATCAGGTTGCTTGCCAGTCAAGATTTCATATGGGGTCTTGTTAGATAACAGCTGAGAAGGTGTTCGATTAATAAGGAACACTGCTGTGAGAATACAATCACCCCAGTAGCTAAGAGAGACGTTAGACTGGAAAGCCAAAGCACGAGCAACATTGAGGATGTGTTGATGTTTACGCTCAACCACTGAGTTTTGTTCTGGAGTTTCTGGACATGAATGATAAGATAAGATCCCCTTTTGTTGATACAACTGAGTAAACTGCAGTTCAGGAGCATTATCAGAGCGCACAGACTTCACTTTACAGTTGTATTGGTTCTCAACTTGTTCAAGAAAAGCAGGAAAAACCGTGAGGACTTCATTCTTAGTTCGGAGAAGAAAAACCCATGTTGCACGTGAATGATCATCTACAACTGTCAAGAAATAGCGATATCCATCAATAGTCTCAACTGAGAAAGGCCCCCAAGTATCAATATGTAGCAACTCAAAGTTGACATTACAAATATTATTGAACGATGGATATGAAAGTTTCTTCTGCTTTGCTAAATGACAAGTATGACAAAAAGCAGAGCCTTTATTCTTGAGTTTTGTAGTTCCTAAAGCATCAGATATAGCATCCAGTCTTGAGTATGATGGGTGACCCAGACGCCTATGCCACACACCAATATCAACCACTGAATGAACTGAAGCTTGGAGATCCTGAGTATCGAGAACATAAAGATTCCCAATTCTTTTACCCTGACCAATCGTCAATGCCCTGGTAGGATCCTGAATGTGACAAGAAACCGGATCAAATATGACGCGTGAATTCAAGTCATTCATCAAAGCACTGATGCTTAGGAGATTAAGCCTGAATTCTGGTATATAGAGCACATTGTTGAGGAAAATGTGTGAGTTGAGTTGAACCTTGCCAACACCACTGATCTTAATAGTAGATCCAGTTGGAAGATTAACATAACTCTCAACAGAAGTATCCAGAGATACAAAGATCTGTTTCTCATGAGTGACATGGTGAGTAGCACCAGAATCAATCACCCATGTTTGAGAAGACAGATTGTGTTGAGATACCATCAAAATACCAATAAAGCAATAAGTTGATGGTGAAAAAGAGATACCAGAATTAGATGTACTGGCTTCCATAGTACCCGGAGTAGTTGACTGCAACTGAGAACTGAACAAAGCGATAAACTGTTGAATTTGATCCTTGGAGAGACTACCAAGCATGTTCTCAACATTCACATTCTTTTGCTCAGGAACAGGGGAAGGACCAGTGAGTTGAGCAGTCACCTTCGGAGTAGTAGTAGATTTCTCCTGAGGTTTGAACTTAGAGACAAAACCCGGTGGGAATCCATGCTTCTTATAGCAACGCTCAGCAATGTGACCAGGACGTTTGCAGAAATTGCAAATAGGTCTGCCTTTGTGAGGACCACTTTGAACATAGGAGATAGCCTGCTCAGTTATCGGTGAAGGAGTATCCGAAACTTGAAACGCAGATGGTGAGGGTGAAGCAGTAGAGAATCCTTTCTGACTATCATCTTGATCTAGATGTTATAGACCTCCACAAGTGATGGCAAGACTTTCTTCATGATGATTTGGCGTCTGATGATAGCATAAGATTCATTTAAACCTGCCAAAAACTTCACAATCTTGTTGCGTTCAAGTTTCAACTTATGTTTAGCAGCATTACCACAAACACAAGGCAAATCAGGTTCATCAGAGCTTTCAAGATTATCCCACAGAGTCTTCAAGGTAGTGAAATATTCAGAGAGAGACATTGAACCTTGACGAAGATCCTGGATCTGTTGAGTGAGATTGAATGTACGTGGAAGATTTGTCATGTGAAAACGGCCGTGTAAGTCACGCCATATGTCAACCGCATCATTCAATCGCAAAATACTACGATAGATCTGGTTAGAGACTGAGTTTAATAGCCATGATTTAACCATACTATTGCAGCGTGACCAGACGCGAAAACTAGCATGAGATTCCTCAGGACGATCAAGAGTACCATCAATGAATCCTATCTTATTCTTAGCATCTAAGGCAATTTTCATCGCAGCACTCCAATCATAGATCCATCGAGTTGAATGGAAACGAGTTGTAAACCTGGATGATCGGAGTGAGTCATGTACAGAGGTGACTGAGTTAGATCGGTGAGATTTGCCATGGAAAACGCTTGCGATGTATCGATTGTTGGAGAAGCAGCAACCGATGGAGATCGCGGAGGAGAGCGAGGCACAGCAGACGATCGATTGGAGTTCCGAGTTTGACGTCGGGGAAACTTCTTAATAGACACCATCGGAGCTCAAAATCGATCAGATTCAATCGAAATCAAGCTAGGAACAAGGATAACACAGCGGAATCACGTGATAGAATAGCTCAGTGATGGCTCTGATACCATATTACGTAACGAAGAAGTGAAGATGATGAAAGAGATGAGAGAGACGAGAGAATGGAGAAGAAGAAGTTTGTTATGGAAAATGTATATTCATCTTAATCTGACCGTTTACAAGCTATTAACATTATATACAATACATATTTACTAAACCGAAGTGGATAAGCTAAACCAGCGAAAGGAAACCAATCTAGCTAACCATAAAACCCGGTTTACTCTCAATAGATCGTATCTGTGTAACAAGAAATGCTTATCAGTTGTGCGGCGGAGGAGGCAGAGCTGGGGAGGAAGTGCGGAGGAGGTGGGAAGAAGTTAGGGGTTTTTTAGATTTTGTTTTTCGACCCGGTTTGTATGTGAACCGGTCTAATTTGTAAACCGATTTTTAATTAGTTTTTGGTTTAATGTGTTTTTAATTATGTGTATATTGATTTTAATCAATAAATATTTTTATTTTATTTTTTGAATTGTCTTATTTTATTTTTAATTAATTATTATTAATAATTAAATTTTAATAATTTATTTATTTTTTAAAATATTTTATTTTTAATTATAGCATTATATATATATATCTCATTATAAATTATGTTACGGCACATGAAAAATGCCATAGTAAATCATATAATAACACAATTATAGTGTTATTAAAACATTTTAATATAGGGAAACATAAATGCTATAATATCTCTGATTTTTATAGCACACGAAAATACGCTACGATAGAAGGAGGGTCTACCATAGCTGCGGCTGTCACGGCGTTCATCGAAACGCTACGAATACCTTATAGTAGCGTTTTTCGGATGCTACCAATACCAATATTTCTTGTAGTGTATTAGAGGATGTGGCTGGTGCGGTTCTTGATACTCAATATCATGACATTGCGATTGAAGATGAATGATATTATCAAGAGGCTGTGACTGGTGCAGTTCTTTATACTCAATATCATGACACTGCAGTTGATGAGGATCTATAGTACCAAGTGGCTGTTTCAAGACGCAGTTTTATAATAGATATTCAAAAGCTCAAGAATATAGATTACAGATATCAATGTATTTATTTATAATGAAGAAGGTAAACCAATAATTCCACCCAAATTACATGGATACTCAAATGTTTTTCTTTCCTTCATTCACAATCTCTTCTAATAATCCGGTATTGCTCGACCCACCTGAGCACACATTGGACTTGAGAGAGTGATCTCCATTGGAACCACCAACAAGTCTTGAGGTTTCTTGCTTTGGCTCGGGTTGTTGCATTTCTTTGCACTTGTTTCTCTGCGTAGTCATCTTCACCGAGAGTGGTTTAGAGTAGTATTTAACTGTTTTCACTTTGTATCAACGAAATCTTGATTAATTTCAAAGCGTCCTCAACTGTTTGTAATTTTTTTTATAGGAATGTTAAATACGTGTGAAGGGATATGGTCTCCTTTGTTAAAATTAAATTATGTTGTCTTTTGTTACATTCTCATCTGATTAAATATTTTCATTTCAAATAATAATCTTGTGACAGTTGTAAGAACAAAGAAGAAAACTTTTCTTTATTTTAGTTTTAACAGCTTCAGTTTCTAATTATTTTAATTGATGATATAATCAGAGTTAAATGTGGAAGCACCGTAGCCTAATGGTTAAGGTTTAAAGGCTTCTACAGCACGTCTGGGGTTTGAATCCCAGGCTATGCAGTTTCTACACCAAGAGGGTTTAAATTCCCAGAAAATGTGATAGGCGAATTATACAGATTATTGAATACAAGAGATCTTCAGCATGGTGCAAGGCGTACCATTAGGAATGGATCTCATAGGGCGGCTCAGAGTAATGCAGTCAGACGTGAATCCACAAAAGTCAGGTCGAATTTTCGGTTGTAATATCGTCTATGTAAGATTTCTCATAGTTTTTAATCCATTATTAACCAGTGTTAAAAAAACAGAGTTAAATAAGCTAAAATATTAGAAGCTTAAAGAGAGAGAAAGCTAACCATGCAGAACTTGGAACCTGAAACTCTTTCCCACACCAGAGAAGAAGCCTCACTCTCAACCTATTTGAAAGTCTAACATGCTGCGATATCTAACATCAGAAGGTTTGCTTTTGAATTGCTTTGTTGAACCAAATGTTTGATGTCCACATTTTCAACAGGAACTCTCTCTCACACTCTCCAATTCTATGAATTTTAGAAACTCCGAGCTGAAAAGAAAATCTTAATTCATAACCACAATCTGACAAACTATTACTATCAGACTGTCTTATCCACTGAAAGAACGCTACAAAATAGCTACACAAGCCAAATGTTTGCAATATTAATACCTCGCAAGTCGCATCTCCTTCTGTCTCTCTCAGTTCAAACTATAGCAGAAACCTCACTTTAATGTTACACCAAGAGAGAGTAAAACAAGCGAATCTCAAACCTTGTTAGGCTGATTGAGAAAAGTGTTGTCACCAGTAGTCATTGCAAGAAAAAAGACCACTGGCACCTGCTAAGTGATGAAACCTAACGGTTGATTTTTATTCAGCTCTTTTTGGCTTGATCAACGAAATTTTGGATTTTAAATGGAGACATCTTACGACTTTAGGATTTAGATGGTTTTTTCCGTTTAGATTGTATACTGATTCTGAGTATATGTATCGTAAATTTAATTTTCATAAAATAAAGTGAATTCCTAACTTTGGAACTTCATGCACGTCCCAATTCCCAAAGAAAAGAATAATTTATGTTTGTTTATGGCACATATACATTCGAAATTTGTAAAAATAATTTTCTATACTGAAAAAAAAAAATTTAATATTTGATAAAAAAAATTACATATACACGCCATGGCATAAATAATGTTTATAATATTTAAATATCTTGGCATAGATTTTTAACACTCAGAAGAGAATTCTAACCTCGATGAAAAAATATAGGCCATATCCTCAATTAGGTTAATTAATCAGCTGAAAATGCATGTAAGTAAATATTGTTTTAAGATGCATATTTTATGATATATAAATAAATCTCATGATATTACAAATGCCATATCATATTCTTGTAATGAAAAAATAAATAATATTGTTGTGATAGACAATCAAAAGCTCATGATACTCCAAATGCCATCTCATTTATTTATTTAGAATGAAAAAGTAAAAACAACAATTCCACCTAAATTACATAGATACTCAAATGTTTTTCTTCACTTTCATTCCTTCCTTCACGATCTCTTCTAATAAATTGGTATTGCTCGGCCCTCCTGAAATAATAGTGGACTTAAGAGAGTGATCTCCAGTGAAAATATGTTACAGCCATGAACGAACAATACTTTGAAATTTCAGTTAATTTAATATATAGATCTGTTTTGTTGGAAGTCATGTTTTGTTGGACTAAATATGTTTTGGTAACCTGTCAAGAAGTCATGTTTTGTTGGACTAAATATGTTTTTAGCATGGTCGATCGGTGGATTTTCTGACAAAAACATGATGTATGAATCTTTTGTCCACTCTTGACCTTTGATATCTTGTGTATTTACATGTTTTTAAGCCTCATTTTAGCTTTCATCTTTAGACTCTAGATGCATTTATAGTACATTTAGGTTGCATTGCATCACTTTTGCATAATTCAGGTGTTGGAGATTTTCTTTGGTGTTTCTGAAGACATGGAGTTGATTTGGAGCCAAGATGGAGGATTTACACTCACTTCATGTCACAA
>CAKOAT010248488.1:22011-35500 GCA_932364175.1 Eruca vesicaria subsp. sativa | reverse complement strand
CCAGACGACTGAAAACTAGCTCAATCTGACTCAGACAACTTACAGGGGCTAAATTCGTAAAAATATCTTCTGTTTTTTTGTTTGGTCACAAAGGACTATACTGTAATTTCATACCACTTTTAGGTTAGATTTGCATTTGATTGAAGTTTGGGTCTAGTATTGGGGTTAAAACCAAGTTGTAGGTTAGTTTTGGCAAAAATCCCATTTTCGTATATAATTATCTTTTATATATTTAAAAACCTGATTTATATTTATAAACATTTTTAAAAATATTTATAATTTATTATACATACATATATTTATAAATCATTTTTAGATGTAAAAATTATTTTTAATAAATTTTTTGAAAAGCTTCGAAAAGAATTCTGATGTATAATAAAACATTTTTTAGGACCGAGGATGCACCCACCCGTTCCGCATTCCCTGTCGTCCTGTACCCCATGGCGGCCGAGGTAGGTTGGTGAGCAGTTCCCGTGCATCGGGATTATCTCACGAACAAAAGTCGGTTCACGGATATGTTCCCGCTCTCCCTCCATATGTTCCCCCTCCAGCTGCTGAGCAGGATCCGAGGATCATGTCAGTTAAACTATTGGTTCAACAACCAGGTCGAGAGCATCTCCCGGTTCTCTATCCCAACCCACGACCAGGACATACGACTTGGTTAGTATTTTTATTTTATTTGTAGAATTATGTTTTTACATTAATTAACTTTTTAACATGCATTTTTCTAAAAGGTTCGACAAGTCGAGCAATGGCATTAGCAGGAGCATCAACAATATGATTTATTCCATGCTCCGTACCGGATATCCGAAGTGGAGTGTGATCCATCGAGAGGACCGAGAGTTGTGGTTTCATCCGTTTGCGGTAACTCTTCACTTTTTTTTAAAGCATTTTTCATTTTTTTATATATATCTACTTATTAAATTATGTGTGTTTTGTAGCAAGAATTCACTTGGGGGTCCGGTTTCACAGAAACAGTCCGTCAGAGATTCAACGAAAAGGCCATGGACTCTTATACGAAGCAGATCAACGCGTGGAAGACAGTATGGCAGAAGAACAAGAGGCCACAGTTCATCAACGCGGCGGTGTGGGAGCAGTTGATAGTCCATTGGGTGAAGGACGACACTGAAGCGACGTCTCGCAAGAAACTCCGGTTCAATCGTGGCAGGTTAGGTATGTATGTGCACAACCTTGGCGCTTGCTCTATGTCTTCTAAGGAGGATCAATTTGTAAGTTCTATTTTTTTTATTTATCTTTTTTTTTTTAATTTAAATAAATATTTTTATATATTCCTTGGCTAATGGTTGTTTTTAGATTGAAGCAAATGACGGTAATCCCGTTGATCGTCTCACTCTCATTAAGGAGGCTTACACTAACAAAAAGACTGGTCAAGTTCAAGACCCCGTCATCAGATCTGTCGTTGAGTTAGTGGAAACTCAAAAAGAAGCTCTTCTAGTTTCTCAGCCTCTCTCTGATGACGACGTCGATTCTACGGGAGCTGTAACCAACATGTTTCGGTTGCAAATAAATGAGATGGTCGAAAAGGTAATTTTTAATTAATATATTTATTTTATAATGTAGTTTACTAACTTTAAATATTTTGTAGGCGGTTCCTAAAATGAAAGAAGGTCGTTTAGTTGGGTTGGCTCGCCGTTCTTCTTCGTGTCCGGTGTCTTCTTCGCAAGCTTCGTATACCAATCCCATGATTCTGGAGAAGCTACAGAACAAAGATGAACGGATTATGGCATTGGAGCAGAACACCACTATCCTTGCTGAGCTGGAATCCCAAAAAAAGACCAACACCCAAATAATGGAAAGGCTAGATCGTTTGTTTCCTTCTGAATTTTTAAAACTTTCTCTTTTAAAACTTTGTGAATGTTTTTTTTTCAATTTAATTTTGTATGAATTTAAATTCTATAATATTATTAGTTTTAAATTTCATATTTTATTTATTTATATTAATTTGAAATATTAAAAAATATATAAAAAAAAAATAAAATATTCTACAAAAATGGTATATTCCGACGACATTGATTTGCCAGAATATACCGAAACGATTTCGTCGGAATATACTGACGAATCTCTGTCGTCGGAAAATACCGACAAGACACGGTCATCAGTATATACTGACGAAACGATGTCGTCGGAAAATACCGACGAATGGTTTCCTCAGAATATACCGACAACCGTGTTTTGTTGGTATATTCCGACGACGTCTGTTCGTCGGAATATAATGATTCCGATAAATTCTGTTCTCAGAAAAATTAGGTTGAACCTAACATTTATTTTATAAGTTTTTTAAATTAAATACATCTTTTTACTTTATATAAATACATTAAACTACAAATATTTTTTTTTATACTACTATCCATGTTTCCAAACAATATATTTATTTCTTTATATTGATATATATGTTTCCAAATAATATACTCATTTCTTTATACTACTATCCATGTTTCCAAACAACACTATCACTAATCTTATGTCTTAACAATACAAAACATTAGATCTTACCCTTTTTGATATTTTTCACAATTTTCTTTCAAATTATTCAGATAAATTAAAAAAGTCAAATAATATAAAACAATGAAAATAAACTTATTTTTCCAGGTTTAAATATTACATATCAGTTATCCATCGATTTAATCGGTTAGTCTCGGGTTTTAGTGAGTTTTTAAATAAGGATATTTAAAAAAATCAAAATTGAATTATTGGATCACCGGTTTAACCGTGGTCTGGGTTGAATTTAAAAATACTGATTTAATAATTTTAAATAAATAAATTCTTTAAAATTACCAAAATATTTGTTAAGTTATTTATGAAATTTTCATTCTAAAATATACATTCTTGCAAAATTAAGACCAAAGCTAAGTTTGAATTTGACCAAACCTACAAAACAAAGGTTAAGGCCAAAAATCCTAGAAATTTTTATATCATTGTAAAAACTTTGGATAATTATTAACATCAGAAATAATTAAGCTGTCAACTTATTTTTTAATGCAAACAGTTAACTTTAAATTTGATTTTGCACTTCAAGCAAACATACTGAATTAGTGTTTTCATTGCACGATTACATCTACATAATACACTGCTTGACGTTTTTAATACAAAAGACAGTTTTGATATTGTTCTTTAAACATTAAATTGAAATGGACAAACTCGAAACTATTTAAAACTAAATTATATAGAATACATCAAAAAAATAAAACACACGCATCCGCGCGGGTCATGATCTAGTCTATATTATAATAGGATAGTTTCTAGGCTCCTCAGCGTACCACGTCAGCATTTTGTAGGTCCTGCACGTTTAGTTTTTAAAAGCTCATAGTCTTTCTAAAATGGCTATGAACAACGGGTTACACCTTATCCGAGTGGTATAAGGCGCTTAATTAAGTTCGTAGGTTCAAACCAAGCATCTAGCATGCAGTTTTTTAGTTTTTTCGTTTGGGTTATTATAATATGGGCTTTTTGTTTTTAATGTTTTTATAATTTTTTTAGTTTGGCTTATTGTTTTAAAGCCAAAATAGTGACACAAACCCTAAAGCTTAATGGGCTCAAACTCAAAAAATAAATAAAAATGGCTCCAAAAACGTACAGCCAAAAAAAAGGCGAGTCTCATGCGGCACTATCATGTCCTAATATATATTTTCTATTAGGACAAATTTCCTAATATATATTTTCAAAAACTTATGTATGTGAAATAAAGTAAAAAAAAACAACAAAATTTAAGTATTTTCGTTATTTATTAAATGAATATGTAATTTCTCTTGCATTTTTTATAGCTACTATAATTTTATCGAAAGCATTCTCCACCACTGACTCTAGTGGATTATCAGACTCCGGCGAATGGACCTACAATCGATGACGCCGTAAATAAAAATGCGACACTATTCATGAACAAAACCCAAGCTTACAAAAAAATCATAGACAAAAATCTATATAATGAAACCCAAACAACAAATATTAACTTAAATTAAGGTTATTTTCAAATTGATAAATCGTTTAGTACAAATATAAATACTATAAATAAAGAATTATATCAAGTTTGACCTGCGGTATAAAAACTATTTACAGCAAAAAAAAGAAGAAGATAAACACCTATTTTACACACTAAAAACTATATTATAGCTTAACTATTCATATAAACCTTACTTCGCATTTAAATAATATTTAACACGTTATATATACAATATTTTCACTACACTCTTGCTATATTTTTCTATTTCATCATTATTTGATGTAATTAGATGAATCCAGTAACAATCGAAAAACACACGCAAACAGCAAAGATCCTAGCCCTGCGCTTGCGCTGACGATATGCAACTAGTAATAATAATTAGTCAGTGCCGGCCCTTGAGAAGAGGAAGAAGAAAACGCTTGCGGCTGCTTATTCAAGTATTATCTGTAATAATATGCAACTAGTAATAATAAATTGATTGTGTCTTTACTTTCAGTTTTAGATCTAGGTCAAAGATAACTTGAATCCTAAGTAAACCTGAGATAAATTCCGCATCAATTGGTATCAGAGCTTCAGGGTATTAAGGTTGCTTAGGAAAGAGAGAGAGATATCTGCGTAGTACCTGTGGTTTTTCGATGGGAAAATCGAAGGAACGCATTGAGATAGACCGCTTTGATGGGGATGGTGACTTTGACTTACGGAAGGTGAGGATGCTTTCTCATTTTGGAGTACTTGGATTGAAAGCTATTCTCACTGACGAAAAGCTCCTAAAGGATGAATCAAGCTCCAAGGATGAGCCCGAGTTTGCCATGAAGGACACGGGAAAGGGGCTAGCTGGAATCGTTGCACCTCCACCTGCAGTTGATCCTGAAAAGTTAAAAAAAATCAGAGAAAGCTAAAGACCTGATTTTTCTGAATATTGGGAACAAAGTCTTAAGAAAAATTCAACATTGTGATATTTCTGCTGCAATGTGGAGTACATCAAACACTTTGTACACAGAGACTTCTCTACCTATCCGGATTTATCTACAACTTAGGTTCTACACTTACAAGATGATTGATTAGAAAACTATTCATGAGAATGTGGATGATTTTTCAAAACTGGTGGAAGATTTAAATAATTTGCAAGTTGAAGTATCTGAGGAAGTTCAAGCTATCCTACTGCTAAGTTTTCTACCTAACAAATAGGATTAGCTGAAAGAGACTCTCAAGTATGGGAGAGACACACTGAGCCTAAATGAGGTCACTGGGGCCGCGAGGTCCAAAGAAAGGGAGCTAATCGAGAGTGATAAGTTTACCAGGTCAGGTGGAGAAGGTCTGATGGTTGAGAGAGGTCGATCAGACAATAGAACTGGCAGAAGAAACGGGAAGAAATACAAGGGCAGATCTAAGAGCAGACATGGATGATCTAAGTCGCGTATCATGTACAATAAGAACAAAAAGGGGTGTTTTATCTTTGGAAAAGAGGATCATTGGAAGGGTGAGTGCCCCGACATGAGATCATCCAAGTCGCATGACTCAGCTAATGTAGCAGAAGAAGCGAAGCAACCTCTGATACTCACTGTCAGCACTGAAAAAACAAAGGATGAGTGGGTAATGGACTCTAGGTGTTCATTTCATATCACACCTGATAAGAGTTTCCTATTTGACATGCAAGAATTCAAAGGAGGAAAGATATTAATGGCAAACAACAGTCACAACAACGTTCAAGGAATTGGGAAAATTAAAATTCTAAATCGAGATGGTTCTATGGTTATCTTAACAGAAGTCAGATACATGCCAGATATGAGCAGGAATTTAATTTCCTATGAAATGTTGGAGACAGCGGGCAGTCGATGTGAAGGCAAGAATCTCGAAGTTAGTTTCTACAAGGATGATAAACGTATACTTTCAGGGAGATATCATCAGGGATTGTATTATCTACAAGGGACAGTCTTAAGAGGAGAGATAAATATTTCTAAAGCTAAGATGAATATGACTAATGTTTGGCATTCTCGCCTCGGTCATATGAGTCTAGATAATATGTCTGAACTTGTCAAACACGGATTTATCATTGACAAGGATGTTAAGAAATTGGATTTCTGTGAAAATTGTGTTATTGGAAAGTCACACAAGCAAAGCTTTCCTCAAGCTAAACGTGTGACTAATGGTATTTTGGATTATATTCATTCTGATTTATGAGGTTCTCCTTCCACACCGGATAGTCTTGCTGGAAATAAGTACTTTGTTACTTTTATTGATGACTTTTCAAAAAAGATCTGGATTTATTTCTTGAAGACCAAAGATGAGGTATTTTCTATGTTCAGAGATTGGAAGACTAAAGTTGAAACTAAGACAAATAGGAAAATCAAATGTTTGAGAACAGATAATGGTTTCGAGTTCTGCAATAGACAATTTGATGAGTATTGCAAAAAGGCTGGGATTAAAAGGCACAGAACATGCACTTATACTCCGCAGCAGAATGGAGTTTCGGAAAGGATGAATAGAACGGTTATGGAAAAAGTAAGATGCATGTTAGACGAATCAGGCTTGGACCAAAGCTTTTAGGCTGAGGTTGCATCTACTGCAATTTACTTAATCAACATGTCGCCTAATTCTACTCTGAATTTCAAGCTTCCTAGGAAGTGTGGTCAGGTTATAAATCTGATTTGGGACATCTGAGGACCTTTGGCTGTTCAGCATATGTACATGTGACAGAAGAAAAGACAGGTCCCAGAGCTATCAAAGGAGTGTTCGTGGGATATCCTATGGACACTAAAGGGTATCGAGTTTGGATACCTCAAAAACGGAGGTGCAGAACTAGTAGGAACGTTGTGTTCAACGAGGATGAGCTATACAAGCACACAATTGCCACAGAGAAAACTAGTACTGAAGATGCTAAAGGCAAAAGTGTAAAGAGAACTAATAAGAGAGTATGGTTCAGTGATGATTTGATCAGGGGACCTTCTCATTCCTCAGAAACCAAAGCTTCACCTGATCAAGGTGGAAATATGTCATCAGACAGTTGAAGCAGTTCAAATTCGAGTGATCAGGAACCTGATGAGGAAACTAAGAGCGAGAATGGAGAAAACGAAATTCTTGACACGTATTTGCTGGCACGTGACAAAGAAATGAGACATAATGTGAGGCCACCGTCACAATATGAAGATGGAAACTTTGTAGCTTACGCGCTGAATGTTGTTCAAGACCTAGAGATTGAGGAACCTAAAAGCTATGATGAAGCTATGAGAGGTCCTCAACGAAAGCTGTGGAAACATGCTGCTGATGAAGAGATGGAATCTCACATAAAAAACAGAACTTGGGATCTAATAGACAAGCCTGCTAAGGCGAAACTCGTTGGATGCAGGTGGTTGTTTAAAGTAAAACCAGGAATCCATGGGGTTGAGGATGAACGATACAAAGGAAGGTTGGTAGCTAAAAGGTATTCACAGAAGGAGGGAATTGACTACAACGAGATATTTTCCCCAATAGTCAAACACGTCTCCACGAGACTCATGCTCAGTATTGTAGTGAATCTAGACGACGAACTCGAACAGATGGATGTCAAAACCACTTTTTTACATGGAAGCCTAGAGGAAAGAAGACTAATGGAGCAGTCGGAGGGGCTTGTCAAACCAGGAACAAAGAACAAGGTGTGTTTGCTGAGAAAGTCTATGTACGATTTAAAACAGTCTCCAAAAAGATGGAACCATAGGTTCAACAGCTTCATGAAGAATCAGTTGTTTGATCGAAGCATCAAAAACCTATGTGTCTACATTAGGGATATCAACACTGATAAGGCAGTCTACCTACTACTATATGTCGATGACTTGTTGATCACATCTGGAAACAAGAAGGTTATCAAAGAGCTTAAGGAAAAACTGAGCACAAAGTTCGAAATGAAAGACATGGGAAAGGCCTCAAGGATATTGGGTATGGATATCATTCGAGACAGAGAGAAAGGAACACTGATTCTATCTCATAGACAGTACATCAGAAAGGTTTTTAAAAGTTTTGGAATGTATGATGCTAAGCCTATGATCACTCCTACGGCGTCACACTTTAAACTAAGAAGTTTAACAGAAGATGAACTGATGGTTGATGCATCACATATGGAAAGAAACCCCTATGCAAGCACAGTAGAAAGCCAAATATACGCTATGGTGGGCTCTAGACATGACCTAGGATTCACAGTAGGCTATGTCTGCCGGTTCATGAGTAAACCGGGAAGGGATCACTGGAAAGCAGTTCAGTGGATTCTAAAATATTTTAAAAGGAGCCATGAATTCTAACTTGACGTTCAGAAAGCATTCTACACTTCAAGTTGAAGGGTTTTCAGACTTAGACTACGCTACAGACAGGGACAAGAGTCGCGCAGTCACATGGTATGTTTTCAAATTTGGAGGCAATACAATATCATGGAAGTCATGTCTACAATCGGTTGTTGCTCTATCTACTACAAAAACTGAATACATGGCGATGAATGAAACAACTAAAGAATCAATGTGGCTAAAAGAGATATGTTATGGGCTAGGTCTCAAGCAACAAGGCATTAAACTCTACTGTGATTCTCAGAGTGCTCTAGCCCTAGCAAGGAATCCAGTCAATCACGAGAAGACTAATCATATAGCTACCAAGTTCAATTTCATTCGGGATCTCGTGGAGGCAGGCGAAATTGTCCTAAACAAGATACATACTAATGTTAACCCTGCAGACTTCCTAACTAAGACGGTACCTGGTCAGAAGTTCTAGCTTTTCTGTGAGATTTTGGGTATCAAATGAGAAGATGGACACGGCTTTGGGTAATTCCAACACCTTGATTCCAACCTCACATGAGACACGCCACAAACAGAGTCAGTGTTCATTCTAAAAAGGAATCAAAGGGACACCATGATAAGAGAAGGAGTTACCTGGAGCATAATCAGAATCAAGAATGATTCTCGGTCCAGGTGGAGGTTACAAAAGCATCAAGTAGTCACGGACTTGAGGCATCGGGAGACTCAAGGTATTGGTTTAGTCACACACACGTTCGAGGAATCGGAACCATCATCATCAAGACACTCTACAAACAGCCAAGTCTACAAGAAACGTTTGTTAGTGACAAAATTTGAGAAGGTTACGAATCAAAAAGAGGGGTTTCTTTGCGGACTTATCTGAAGAAAACGGAACCATGTATCAGCTTATGGAGTTGAATCGACTACTGAATCAAGCCAAAGACTTCAGGACCAAACAAGAAGAACTTTTCATAGAGTCAACCTCGGATCCTGAAACACTTACGGGGTTAGATCGCAGCAGATCGAAGACATGCAACCTCGAATCTACGAAAGTGGTGGAGTGTGATGATGAAACTTAGACGAGAGCTTAAGTCATGTCGAGATCTCAATCGAGGTCATGGACGGTGTTACAAACTGCCGGAGGAGACATGCAAGAACCACGAGTCAAGAATCAGTAAATCTCAAAGATGAGATCTCTAAATCGAAACCTTGCAGATGATCCTAATCTCTAAATTAAAGGGAGGTTAGATGTACCTGAGGTTAGAGCAGAGAGGAAATGAAGTCACTTCGACTTCATCGACCGGAATTCTCTTACAGAAGAGCTTCTTGTGGTTACGATGGCGAAGTTTTGAGAGAAGGAGAGAAGAGTGAAAAGTCAAGACTGATTCAGACAAAGAAACATGAGTAAGGTTGTCGGCCAATGAGAAATGGGCCTAAGGTGATGGGCTCAAGTCAGAAACGGTGGAGATTTGTGGATTGTTTCTGGGCTTAAGCACATCCAATGGCCCAACTGCAGCAATACTTCTATGGGCCGAAGACAAGACGAAGGCCCAACTCCAGCCTGACCGTGTACCTTGTAAACACATATATAGTATGATGTTAATATGTTATTTAGGTTAAGCAAGTAACAAGGAAGATATACGACTACACAAGAGCAATTAGATCACTGCACTTCAGAGAGTAGGAAGACAACAATACAAGATTAATAGCTTAGACTTAAGTGTAATTGATCTAATCTCACAAGGCGTACCGCGCTATAGGCTGAGAACTTGTTAAATGATTGTGTTTTTACTTTCAGTTTTAGATCTAGGTCAAAGATAACTTGAATCCTAAGTAAACCTGAGCTAAATTCCGCAACAAATCTTCTATAAATTAATCAATTTCACTGGTTCCAACTTGAACCGGTGTAAAATATGATTGAAATCGATAAAATAAGATAATAATATTTTTAAAACTTCCATGTAAATATATAGTCCCATTAGAGTCATAAATTAATAATATATCTATATATAATTTTATACAAGTACAATCTAACATTATATTGTTAGTTTTATATATTGTTAGTTTTATATTTATAATAAAATTACTAATATATTTTGATAATATTTAGTTAAATTATATTAGAAACCACATAACAATCCTCTGAAACAGAAAAATATACACCAAATAAGATAATAAAATAATATAAAAGTCAAATTGCTAAAATTAAAATAAATGTACATACGCTAAAATCAAATATATTTTTTATTTTGTAAATTAAAATGAAAAATAGAAAAAATCTAAATAAATAATTTTTTGTAAGCTAATATCTCTAAAATTAATTTATAGAGGTTTTACTCTATTCTAGGAACAACACTAATCTTAGTCTAAGATTCTCTACTGAACGAGCTCTGCATCTCTCTTGCGTTCTGAATAATTAACAAATACTTTGAAAAATACTACTAAATAGTAAAGAACAAACGGAATAATTTGACTGTTGTAAAAAAGAAAGAAAAGAGTAGTTTGACTTTTTCTTTTTCTGTCTTAGTTGATTTTGATTTTTTGACGCTATTCAAGGAAAAAAAGTTGGGGTAATTTGCCAAATATTCATAACAACCAAGAAAATGTAGTATATAACCATAGCAAATTGATTTGACAATTTGCATTGATTATGGACGCTTTTATCCTTGCACGCGCATAGACGCCGACAAGAGGCGAGTGAACCATATATAAAACATACTAAACTATAGAACTGTGTACATAGTATAATCTTTCAAGTATCCACAACTCAATTCGATAGATAACCAACAAGGAGGCCAACACGTTTTTCACAGCTAGTACCACCATAAACCTAAATGTTTAACTTGTTTTGAGATGCATCGTATACACATGTAGGGAACTATAGATGACGTAAATAAAAACATTAAAAGGAGTTTCCTTTGTAAGCACAACTTATAAGTGAAGCTAAAATAGAAGGACGAATTAAATGAAAACAAAAATTATTACTAGCATACAAACTTAGTTGTTGTATATTGTTGTACTTTAATCGGAGATGTCTCAGAAGGATGAGAACTAAGATACAAAATTGTTAACTAACCTATATATAAATCCTAATGTCAATATCAAAATTTAGATTTATGGTTTAAGATATAAAATGAAACGTCCAAAACACAAATTCTAAGAAACTATACTAATGTATATATAATATAGTATGATTAGCTGAGAAACAAATGTGATGTCCACTAAGGTACATATGGTTCTAATTTCATATGTGTTGCAAAAGAAGGGATCACAAGTGGAAGCTAACCCCTAACCCCTAAATCCTAACCCCTAAACCATAAACCCTAAACCCTCACCCATACACCTTAAACCCCTAAACTCTAACCCATAAACTGGACATTTCACTTCTTTGCAGCGCATAGGTGTGTGTATAACAAACACTGCAATTTCATACTATTCTACATATATTGACCATATAGTATAGTATATATTGACCATATAGTATAGCATGGAGAGGGAGGGAGAGAGGGAGGGAGGGAAGGAGGGAGGTGTTAGATTTTCAGAGTACAAGGCTGTGTGTGAGAGTGATGAACAAAACGCCTCTTAAAGGTAAAGATAGACTTGTTTTGGTTATGAGATAGATCTGATGGTATGTGTATGAACTTAGATCAGAAACAAGTGTATAAGAGAGATTAAGTGTTTAGTGTTTAAGAAAGGAAGAGATTAAGGGATTATGATCTAAGAACACACTGATTTATTATGACGAGAAGGGGAAATCCCCCATTCTACTTAAGCTTACAAAATCGCCAGACAAAGGCTTATATAGCCATTTACAATCTGAAACCATTGAACCTACATCTAATGGCTGATAATAACTTGAATAATGGATGGCTTGGATCAGTCTTGGTCTGGTCTTGGGCGAAATGGTTGTGATTGGTTGATTCAAACTGGTCAAAGAAGGCTGCACTCTCATTGGCTCTCCTTAGGCTCCCATGAACCTTCCCATGTATCTGTCCATATACATGGTCAATACACAGTCAAGAGAAAGCTCACGCCAGCATGTTTCCAGATCTTCAAGCTCCTCGGACTTTGCCCCAACGGTCACAATATTCAAACCAACACGCCACAAAGCTCATTTCTTCATTCTTGATGATTTGGTTCTTGTCTTGTGTCACAAGTTCCTTGTGACCCAAGATATCCCAATAGTGATCACTATTCTCAATAGTGACCTCAATAGTGCCTAAACCCTATTTATGCACAACCTCAAATGGTTCTAGTTCTACTAGAGTGGAGTTTATGCAACTTAAGGCAATATTGGTCTTGTACGGATCCGTACGGTCCGAGTACATCCGTCCGTACCAAATCCGTACAAGCCCTAACCCTAATCTTGCACACTACTCCAACTCTTCCCAAATGGTGTCTAAGTCACTCCTTAGCTTGACCTCAACCTAGCACCAGCTTTAGATCACTCCTTGATCATCTTAGACACTTCTAAAGCACACCATTTCTTTCTCAGAGCTCTAACCATATTCTTGCACCAGACTCAATCTCAACCCAACACCTTTAGTTTCTCCATTTCTTTCTTCAAGTTAACATTCCCCCTCAAGCTTGACTTTAGAGACCCTAAGTCAAGCTTGGAACCTTGAAGAACTCCCTCATTAAAAACCTTACAAGCTTGGCCTTGTAAGGAAAAGAGTAGAGCCTTCAAGGCCTAGGGATTGGCCAGTGGGTCTTTGTGTTCTCATCAGTGTGATGGACACACAAAGACCCTGGATCATGGCCTAACCGTGATGTGCAATTCAATGGCTTCATTGCACATCACCAACATACCACACACGCCTTCTTGGATCTCTTCTTTGGACTTCTTTGTGTCTTCCCTTCACTCTTGGCTTCTTGCCTTCTCATTCTGGTCAGATCACACGTCCACCTTCCTCTTGTCTTCTTGAGCATCCAAGTAAGGTACCTGATACATCATTCCATAAGTGTATCAGTTCTCGAGTGATAAACCTATCATTCATATATAAAAGGGTTAAGATCAGGTTTACTCCCTTGTCTAGATAGTGAGGAGTGGCTTCTCTTTGATCAGCCACTTGTATCCTCACTCACTGAGCTTCACAGCTCCATCTCTTATCATGCAAGCTCATCCACACTCCCCCTCAAGCTTGAGACCAAGTATAGATGAAGGTTCAAGCTTGCCAAGGTGAGCGCATGTTAACTCCATGATAAGTCTTGTGGAGGGCACCACCATCTCTTCTAGACTTGATGCTTGTTCTCCACTCCATTACCATTGCATTGAGGA
>CAKOAT010248488.1:0-21911 GCA_932364175.1 Eruca vesicaria subsp. sativa | reverse complement strand
AGCTTGATCTCTCTTAGATCAGCTTGCAATGGCTTTGAGTAACCAAGGTCATTGAGTTCTTAGGATCATTAGGTGGCTCACTTTGCTCCCCTCCTGAAGCTTGGATTGTTTATGTGTCCAAGCTTGAAGTGAGCCTTAATGAGCCTTAAGATCAGGCGCATATCATTTACATGGACTATGCATCACCATTGATCACCCCTTCCCTTTTAACTCCAATGCCTTATGGTTATCAGTCGCCTCCAGACTTAAGTGATAACCACACGGTCTTCCTCTTTCTCGGTTTGATGATGGACAAGAGAACTACATGTGCACCTGAAACATCACTCAAACTCCAGCAAAGATAAGACATAATGCACTGGCATTTGCCAATGTCTTACTAGCCCTGCATTTAGATGGCCACTTATTAATTAAGATCCATCTAATGCAAGCTTCATTCTCTAAATGCAAGCAAGTTCTTATCCAGAATCAATACAAGACATTTAGGTAACCTCATAATCAATATGCAACAACCTTAAGTGTATCTAATGCAAGCTAGATGGATAAGAATTTTAATCTAACATCCTAGCAACACAAGACATTAAGAACCAGGCTAAGCCATATTATTATGAGCCATCAGACCATGCATTAACCTTAATCAGATTCTATGCATGTATGCAAGCTATCACTAAGCAACATTTAGAACTGAGATTAAGCTTTTTTAAAAAAAATTCTCATATACCAAACAAGACATTAATAAGCAACCTAGGACAGATTCAAGATTATATCATCAAGCAATTATCACAATATCCTCTGGTTTCAATCACCCAACTCAACACACATCACAATAGTTATCACAAGCTCAATATCAAGATGGTTTAGAATCGCTTACTCAAAGAACCAGATTGGTTCCTTAGTCTTTGCTTCAAACCGGCCAAGGCTGTGGTTGAGCTGTGGAGTCTGGATCGTCACCCACCTCCTTCTCCTTCACACCATGGCCTTCATCTTGTAGCAAACAGCTCAAAGACCCCTCCTTTCTTCAAGACTTCTAGGCGCCATGGACTGGACACCTTCTTCTTTGGAAGCTCATGGATAAGGCGCCTTTGGAGTGGCCTCTCCATACACCTTTGATTCCAAGAACAAACATCATCAGACTGGTAGTGATAGAGGATGAGGAACCACGGACAGTAACCAAGCTTCAGTCTTCTTCTTCATGTATGGACTGAACCGGATCTATCTTGTCTTCATGGTTTGGTTTTGAGCTGAGGGATGGAGCTGTTATTTGCGGAAGCTATAGCTCAGGTTCTGATGAACCTGGCTCTGATACCATGTTAGATTTTCAGAGTACAAGGCTGTGTGTGAGAGTGATGAACAAAACGCCTCTTAAAGGCAAAGATAGACTTGTTTTGGTTATGAGATAGATCTGATGGTATGTGTATGAACTTAGATCAGAAACAAGTGTATAAGAGAGATTACGTGTTTTAGTGTTTAAGAAAGAGAGAGATTAAGGGATTCTGATCTAAGAACACACACTGATTTATTATGAATAGAAGGGGAAATCCCTCATTCTACTTAAGCTTACAAAATCGCCAAACAAAGGCTTATATAGCCATTTACAATATGAAACCATTAAACCTACCAATAGTGATCACTATTCTCAATAGTGATCTCAATAGTGACCAAACCCTATTTATGCACAACCTCAAATGGTTCTACTAGAGTGGAGTTTATGCAACTTAAAGCAATATTGGTCTTGTACGGATCCGTACGGTCCGAGTACATCCGTCCGTACCAAATCCGTACAAGCCCTAACCCTAATCTTGCACACTACTCCAACTCTTACCAAATGGTGTCTAAGTGAGGGAGGGAGGGAGAGAGAGAGGGAGAGAGGTAGAGAGGGAGAGAGGGAGAGAGAGAGAGAGAGGGAGAGAGGGAGAGAGGGAGAGAGAGAGAGAGAGAGAGAGAGAGAGAGAGAGAGAGAGAGAGAGAGAGAGAGAGAGACCTACTCTGCAGAATTACTAGAAATATCTATACTATACTCGTTATCCAATAGTATAGTCGTCGTTGAATATAGTACCCAATTAACTATTACCAATCTACTTCAGTTGCAAGTTTAGAAGAACACACAAGGACTTGAGTGGCCCCAATTTTCTATAATATAAACAATTTTCTATAGCCTACTGAATATCCTTTTCAAATCGAAGCCGAGAACACAGATCCATCTAGTAACACAAATCTCCAACGTTTTATACTATAAACACATATCTATTGACAACGCATTATCTTCTATACACATCTATACATGTTAACATGTCTATGAACATATATACACGTCCTTACATGCTACTACATCTATACTATCCTAGTTTTCCAATAGTAGTATAGTTTTTCTATGTTACACATAGTATCCGTTTTCCACGCGCAATTAGAGGGCAATATAGGAAATAAAAAGAAAAAAGGCAGCTGTAGCCTAACTAAGGCCTTGATATGGTTAGATATTGTTTTTGTTGAGTTATTATGAATATTGGACCAAATTTCTCAAAAAAGTTATCAATTTTTTTACAAAAAACAGTTTGATAAAAACCACAAAGTTTCATAGCAACGTGAACTATACTAGAACATTTAGAATTTGAAAATATCAAACATTTTTAAGTTTATATTTTTTAAAATGGAAAGAATATTTTCTCGGTTGGAACAAAAGAAAAAAAAAAGAATTTTCTAGGATGTAAAAAGTCTCAGAAATAAGAATGGAATGAGTAACGTTGGAAAAATACTAGTTCCTACCTACAAGGAGGGTGTTGTAGCTAATAGGTGAAATCAATTAAATTATTTTAAAATATATAAAAAGTTTTTCTCTAGTGAAATATTCAAACTTTTGGAAATTTCGATACAATGTTAAAATATTATCTTTGTTTTCTTAGAATTGTCTGCATTACGTTTACGTATCTTGGACACACTACTATATATGCATATAATGTCATAAAGAAAATTTCTTATGATTAAATCAACTTTAAAATTTTAAACTACACAAAGTTGAATTGATTAAAATTTACTAATGGACCTTTCCTTAATAAATTCTACCAGGTAGCACACTAACAAAATAAGTGTGTGCTGTATTTGAGTAATCGACTCAAAGCATGAGACTAATCAGTTCTAGAAATTAGCAAATAATTACTTTACTTAAAATTTTAAAATACAAATTTACATCTCCGAAGTTGAAGGGGTACAAACGACATTTCATAAAGCAATAAAAGCCGTTGACTTGGAGAGAGGACTAAAGTACAGCTCAGCAGCAAAACACCTTTCCTATCTTCTCAAAACCGTGTCTTCGAAAATCCGCCGGACCAACATTTTGGCTTCATTTTTCTTTTTCCTTTTTTTAATTGTCTCGAAAAAAGAAAAAAAAAGTTTACTTGGGGAGAAGACGCCGTGAGCTGCACCACCGAGAACTCTTACTCCTCCGATCTAAAGTTTCCATTATCATTGTCTCTAGGTCAAAGTGGCTTCCATGGGAACGAAACCGTTTCTACATCCAGCTCCTCAGTACAAAACCCTAGAAACCTTTTGGGACGACGATGACGATGCTCCTGGTCCTAGATGTGCTCATACACTTACCGCCGTTGCTGCTACCAAGACTCACGGCCCTCGTCTCATACTCTTCGGCGGCGCCACCGCTATCGAAGGCGGCAACTCTTCCGTACCTGGGATCAGTAAGTATCCTCGCCTTGATTTAAAACATGAATCTAGGGGTTGATCTTGAGTTTGCCTGATGATGATGCTTGCTGGGGGTTGTTTTTTAGGGTTAGCTGGTGTGACCAACACGGTGCATTCTTATGATGTTCTCACTAGGAAGTGGACAAGGTAAAGGAGAGACAGACATTAAGTGTTTAGGTTTTGTTCGTTTTGTCTTACTGTTTTATTTAAACCGGAATTTTGTAGGCTTAAACCGGCTGGTGAGCCTCCGTCTCCTAGAGCTGCTCACGCCGCAGCTGCTGTTGGTACCATGGTCGTTTTTCAGGTTGTTTATTCATCAATTAATCAAACCATTTTAGTGTTTCTTGCAAATGTGAAAGGCTTTTCGTTAATTGTAGTGGTTGTGTTTGGCTGATTAACAGGGTGGTATTGGCCCTGCTGGGCATTCTACCGATGATCTTTACGTTCTTGACATGACTAATGATAAGTACAAGTGGCATAGGTGAGAGATTCTCGTACGATTTTGCTCAGTTTTATATCTCTTTGCTATTTTTTGTGTTGGTGACAATATCGTGTTCAGGGTGGTGGTTCAAGGGGAGGGTCCAGGCCCTCGCTATGGTCATGTTATGGATTTAGTTTCTCAGAGGTATCTTGTAACAGTCACAGGAAATGATGGTAAGAAAATATCTTTATTAGCCGACATATCATGAGCCTAGCTTACCCTAACAGGCATCAACAAATAGGGATTGTCTAAGTCAAATCCTAAGGGGTAGACCATTATTCAATAACCAATGCTACTGAGATATGTATATGCATTTTTCTTTCGACTTTATAGATAATTGTATGGTTATGAGAACCTTCCGTGCCCCTTAAATAACTTAAGTTCTTACACTGAAATTTGTTATTCTGTTTATTTCTTAAATATCCTGAATTCTTTTGTCCATCTCTGTACGGAACAGGGAAACGAGCTCTCTCTGACGCTTGGGCATTGGATACAGCTCAGAAACCATATGTATGGCAGAGACTGAACCCTGATGGCGACCGACCAAGTGCTAGAATGTTAGTGATTTAGTTTATTTAAATGGCTACTGTAGTACATCTCTTTCTTCAACGTAGTTTTCACATCTTTTGATATTTATGTGTAGGTATGCTTCTGGCAGTGCTCGTTCTGACGGCATGTTTTTACTCTGTGGTGGACGAGACACCTTGGGGGCGGTATACTTATCTTCTTCACTAAATTTTGTTTCTGTGAATGAAGTAGTGAACTTCTCTTTTGAGGATAGGGATATTACATTACAACATCTTTCTTACTAGAGCTCGCCTTATTTTGCTACATGATCTCAATTTATATCTCTTCTATGAATTCTGGCATCTGCAGCCGTTGGGAGATGCGTACGGTTTACTCATGCATAGAAATGGTCGGTGGGAATGGACTCTGGCTCCAGGCGTAGCACCTTCTCCAAGATACCAACATGCAGCGGTAAACTTATTCTTACTCTAATTTCAAAACGTATGGAAAATAAGTTCTTAAGCGTAAACTAATAGTAGACACATTGTAGACTTAGAAACTAAGTCTACACTTACTTAGCTTTAAGATACAAGGATTAGTGAGGCGTTAAGCTTCAATTACAATACAATGCTCTAATGTTAGCTGGTATACTGCGTTCTTTAATTGTTTTTTTTCTCATCAGGTATTTGTAGGTGCAAGATTGCATGTCAGCGGTGGTGTTCTAAGAGGAGGCCGCATGATAGATGCTGAAGCAACTGTTGCAGGTATTCAATATCTGTTTTTCTTTATCTTTCTTCTTTTTTTCTACGTCTGGATTTTACTCACTCGTAGCCATTTTCAGTAATGGTAATTGTTCTGAAATCTTTCTTCTCGCAGTGCTTGATACTGCTGCTGGTGTATGGTTGGATAAAAATGGGCAAGTGACCTCTGCGCGTGGCAGTAAAGGACAAATCGATCAAAATCCATCTTTTGAACTTATGCGACGCTGTCGCCATGGTGCTGCATCAGTTGGTATCCGAATCTATGTACATGGTGGTCTTAGAGGAGGTAATCCAATTTTTTGTTTTTTTAAATAACACCAGATGCATATGTTATTGCAAGACATGTACCTTAGTTCTATGTTTTAGTTAATGCCTTTATTTGTTTGACTAAGATGCCGTAATTTTCTTTCCTCGCAGATGTGTTGCTTGACGATTTTCTAGTCGCTGAAAACTCAACATTCCAGTCAGACATCAGTTCTCCTATGTTAGCAGATAGAAACTCACAAAGCTCTACCCCAAGGTTTTCTTATGCCGGACGACCTCCTTCAGGCTCTGAACCAGCACTCTCCTTGTCGGAAGGACTAAGGTTTTACTCCGTTTCTTACGGTCTTTTGGTTTTGTGCTTAACTCAATCATTACATATCTTTCTTTTCTCCCTTGACACTATCAGATTGGATGAAAATTCCTTGGAGAAATTGACGGAGGCTTCTGCAGCGGAAGCAGAGGTAGCTAGTTCTGTTTGGCGAGCTGCACAGTTAGGTTCTTCTCTAGATGAAGAACCCTCTGCATCTGATGGCAGTTCAGCAACAGTAGAAACCACTAGTGACGGTCCTGAAACTGAAGGAGATGTCCGGCTTCATCCGAGAGCTGTATGTGAATCCCCAATGTTCAACTTCTCTATTGTTTTCATTAAACTTTTTTTTTAGAGAATGTTTCTTTCATACCTTAGATATCTTTGGTTGCTCCGTTTGGTGTACTTCTCAACATATTGTTTACCTCAAATGGATGTTATTCATATGTGCTCACCAAAATGGCCTTACCATTGTACAGGTTGTGGTAGCAAAGGAGACGGTCGGAAGTCTTGGCGGCATGGTTAGACAGCTAAGCTTGGACCAGTTTCAGAATGAGAGCCGACGAATGGTTCCCATGAATAATAGCGATGTGCCACAACCCACTAAGAAGTTCACAAGACAAAAGTCTCCACAAGGCCTGCATAAAAAGGTATTGATTCCTCCTTGACACTGTCACAGTTAACAACTACTAATGTCTTTAGTTGCTTGCAGGTCATTTCTGCTTTGTTGAGACCACGAAACTGGAAACCTCCCGGCAACAGGAAGTTTTTCTTGGATTCTTACGAAGTTGGGGAACTCTGTTATGCTGCTGAACAAATATTTATGCATGAACAAACGGTTCTTCAGCTAAAAGCTCCTATTAAAGTCTTTGGTGATCTCCATGGGCAATTCGGAGATTTGATGCGGTTGTTTGATGAATATGGATTTCCCTCAACAGCTGGAGATATCACGTAAGTTTAAGCGAACAATTGAATAATTTGAGTTTTGCCAAAAAAAAATGCTCACTAATCCAGTAAACGTATTAACCTCAGGTATATTGATTATTTATTTTTGGGAGATTATGTTGACCGTGGGCAACACAGCTTGGAGACTATAACTTTACTACTTGCATTGAAGGCAAGACTGTTCCTGATTTCATATTACTACTGTCATCGTAATTGTGCTTCATGAGTTTATGGTCATAAAATGTTGTTCTGCAGATTGAATATCCGGAGAATGTTCACCTGATTCGTGGAAATCACGAGGCTGCTGATATCAATGCCCTATTTGGTTTCCGTCTTGAGTGCATAGAAAGAATGGTAACATTGTCTTTGTCTCTGCAAAGTATACATCTGTCTGTCTCTAGCTATTCTGCTTGGACTAAGACTGCTCTTTTGCTATTATCAGGGAGAGAGTGATGGGATCTGGGCATGGACAAGATTCAATCAACTCTTCAATCATCTTCCCCTCGCTGCACTCATCGAGAATAAAATTATATGTATGCATGGTGGGATTGGGAGGTCAATTAGTACAGTGGATCAGATCGAAAAAATCGAAAGGCCTATAACAATGGATGCTGGATCCCTTGTTCTTATGGATTTATTATGGTAATACGTCATTTCTGCTCCTGCTTTAATATTGATGGCTGTATCTTACATTACTAATATTTTGAAGTACAGGTCTGATCCTACAGAAAACGATAGTATAGAGGGTTTGAGACCAAATGCCAGAGGACCCGGTCTTGTCACGTTTGGGGTAAAAGAACATTCTCTTAGTGTCTCTTCCCATTAATATAATGATTTTGGGGACAATCACTGAAGTCGTAAGTGTTGGTATTGCAGCCTGATAGAGTTACAGAGTTCTGTAAAAAGAATAAGCTACAGCTTATTATTAGGGCTCATGAATGTGTAATGGATGGATTCGAAAGATTTGCGCAAGGGCAGTTAATTACGCTATTTTCGGCTACAAATTACTGCGGTGAGTAGAAACACAAATCAGTCAAAAACATATTCTTGTATCAAAAACATTATGCTGATACGTTTCTAACAGGAACTGCGAACAATGCGGGAGCTATATTGGTGGTTGGCAGAGGATTGGTGATTGTTCCTAAACTGATTCATCCTCTTCCACCTCCTATCTTATCTCCAGAGAATTCTCCAGAACACTCTGGAGATGACGCTTGGATGCAGGTAACAACACTTGTATCTGTCTTTGTCTATACCGCATAACACAGTTTTGGTACACTAGCATCGTGTCTTTGTTTCACAAGTCAATCTTAGTTAGAAGTTACGTGTGCATACATATAGAGTCTTCATCACTTTCTTAGAAAAAGATAGTTCTGGAACAAGACGATATAGTAGAGTTTATGTAGCCATAAGTTCCGTTGTAAAGAATTAGACACTGAAACCAAAGAATATGTGTGCAGGAGCTGAATATCCAAAGACCGCCTACTCCAACACGAGGGAGGCCACAACCAGATTTTGACAGAAGCTCGCTTGCATACATCTAAATCTAAATTGCTTGTGTTCTGTTTCGTAATTGATTGAAGTCATCAAGGTAGAAGCAAAAGACATTGAAAATTTGGTAAACAACTCTATACAAGTATAGCAAGATCTATGTTTCAAATTTTGCAGTGTTCATATACTCTGCCGCACATTGTGTAATATAATTAATTACCTACATGAATGATATATTTTGTTTTGTTTCTTCCCTCTTTTGCTTCTCTAGTGAAATAAGATATATATTTCTTTTGCAGGTCTTGTGGATGGTGTATGTGCTATGTTTATGCATATATGCATGTGAAACATATCAAATATTTTTTTATTTATATTAAACCATCACAAGTTGAAGTAGCTATTACATCCATTGTTGTGAATAAGTTAAATGATGCTTCAAAGACCACAGAAATCATGGAGAGGAGACTCAGTCCTACGACCAGCTTCCGTGATATAGAAGGCACGGTAATCATCATATGCAAAGGGTTTGAACACACGTGGATGTTCTTCATCGATAAGTTCTTCAGGTGAATCAATGATAACTTCTGACTTTGGAGACGAGAACAACGCAGTCGAATACCTTGTCTTCTTTGCAGTCATTATGACTCGATGATATGGTGAAGAAAATCGATCATTCAAATATGCCTGTAACACCAACAGGAAATATAATAGTGTGTGGGTAATGTTGTATATTTGAAGGAAGCTAGAAGAACTTACACATAGAGAATCTCCGACCATGGCGATGAAAGAATAGGGATGAGATGGTTTCACTTTGATCCATTTTTCATCTTTGGTTTTAATTTCCAAACCATCAACCTGATACTGATGAAGTATTGTGACGATGTTCTTATCGGCATGGGAACGTAGACCTAACTTTGTCTCTTCATCATCACCATTGTCATCGGGAGGTATTGTATACTTCATCATTCGAAGAGCATAAGTTGTAGAATCAAGATGTTCGTCAATGTGTTTCTCTATCCCAAAACTCTCCATAATCATTCTTCTCACCATCATATCCAGTTCGACTAAATACTTCGAGTACACATGCACCGTCTCACTTTTTCAACACAAAAATATATGAGTTGAATTCTTGAAATGCTTTGGAGAATGTTTAAAACTTTTACCAAAAAAAAAAAGAATGCTTCAAACGTAATTAGTTGTTTGATCAATCAAAAGTTTAAGGTAGACCAAATTTTTTTTGTTTTAATAAAAATAAATTTAAAAGTTACTGACTTTTATGAGTTGAATTCTTGAAAGGTTTTAAAGAATGTTTCAAAAGCATATAACTGCGTTGATCAATCAAAATGTTTTATATATACCAAAAATGATCTTTTGTTTTGATACAGATAAACCTAAAAAAAATTTGTTTTTCAAAAGAGAACCTTAAATTTATTGATTTCACATTCATACCTAATTCTCTTGTTTCCTTGGCCAGGCCATAGCTGTTGAGTAAATTCATTGACTTTCTCCACAAGATTAGCATCACTAATTCCAAAACTCTGGCAAACATTGTAGTTTAGGTATCCATGAAAGGGTTTCGAAGACACGTGTCTCTGTTTGGTCTGAACCGGCAAGTCGAAAAGCTCTTCCATGGCTTCAAAAACAGACTTATCAAGCTCCACTGACACTTTGTCAAAGAGAGCTTCAAAACAACCATAATCTTCTAAAGCTTTACGGACATCAGCTTTCACTTTGTCCCACTTTGAGGTTCCTGGTATCAGGGTTTGATCCGAGAAATCAATAACTGGGAGTTGAATGGAAACTGAAAGAGGAAGAAGAGAGTTTGAATCCATTTCTTGATTCTTAGAATTTAGATGGTGTTTTCCCTTTCTTAATTCTAGCTTAAATACTAAATTTATTTTTTCGGGAATCGTTTTCTAGAACTAATAGGAATTATATGTTTTACACATGGTTAGCGTGACCATAGCTTTTCTATGAATAGTTTATGTAATAATTGTGTTTGTTGACAGTAATGGGCCCTATTAGATAAACGTGAATATTTTGCTGATTTTTTTACAGTATTGGTTTATTATTCTACTACGGTTCATCTTTGCTGACGTTTATTAGTCAAAATAATATTGTTAATAAAAGCTTTTACAGTATTGGTTTATTATTCTACTATGGTTCATCTTTGCTGACGTTTATTTGTCAAAATAATATCTATACTATACTAAAAGGTGAATATAACTCATAGGAAGGATGTCCACGTGGGATAAAATAATCAACCACTAAAATTAGAGCATTTTTCCATGTCATCCCACTGTTAACGAAATTTTATCTAACCCTAATTAAATTATCCCTTTGTGTCTTTTCCTCTCCTTTCGACTTCCTCTTTGTTTCTTCTTTTCTCCAGTTCGTTTCTTTGATCTGTCAAACCACCTCTCCGACGAACTCCGTGCAAAGCTCGCCGAGGTGGACTTGAGACCACTGGACTCAAAGCCGTTCTGGTATTTTTGCGTTGAATCTCTTCTCTTATCGATTTTGGATTTAGGAGTTTTGGTGATTTGGTAGGTGGAGAGGCTCGAAGAAGCTATCGAAGAAGAGGAGAAGAAGGACAAATCGAAGAGGAAGAGGAAACGAACCGTGGATTCTTCGGATGGTGGTGATGATTCGAATAAATTGATTATTTTAGAGTTGTGAACTGCTTTTCAACGATTGTGGTGACCAAGTCCAGCAGTTACAGATAGTTCATGTGGTAATTGTTGGAAACTCTTAACTGGACAGATACTGATAACTTCCCCTGTAAAATAGAGCTTTGGTTATCTGCATCTATTATGATCTTTATTGGTTGGTTTTCCTGCAGAACATGGACGTGAAAGATCAATCAAAACTGTTCTCTCCATCAAAGAGCTCCATATCATGTTGAAAAAGGTCAGTTAAAACCAGATACACCTGTCTCTTATAAGTCTAATGCATATTCTACTTTTTGGTAACAACCAAGTCTGTTTTTTTTTTTTTTGCAGTTTCATGTTACATTTAATGAACAAAATATTTAATTTTTTCTATGCTCGGTTATGTTTGTGTCTTTGTGGCAGAGATTGGAGCAGAAGTAACCGATGACATGTCGACAAGTTTCTCAGGTCACAGATATTTGTGTTGTCTAACGAAACTGCTCATCAGTACACAAATTCTGATGCTCATAATGTTACTGTCTTTCTTCATTTGCAGACTACTTTCGGGTATGCTGTAGAATTTTGTGCTGTTTTGAATTTTTGATCAAGATTATTTTGAAATTGTTGTCAATTTGTCTCACAGTAGGTAAGCAACATGTATCACCGAGGTAACATATGCGTTTTCGATTTCATATGATTTTATATCTAAATCAATATAGAAAGCTTCGACAAAACAAGTTGGAGTGAGGCAATGTTTGGCATGTTCAGGTGAGGCCTCAAGTTTCTGTTGGATGGGACCAAAACGGTGCACGTCTCTATGGTGGCAGCCTCTCCTCTCGAACAAGGGTATGCGATCTTGAACACCTCTTCAGCAAATATGGAAGATACTTTTTCCTCGGTTTAAAGTTCTTCTATGTTTAAACTTAGTCAGCTTATGTGGTTTTGTTTGGAATAAGCATCTATGTTTCAGCTTATTTTAAGGTTTGTATCAGCCTTTCTGGATTTACAGTTGATATGTGTATACCGTCGCCGTTACGGAACCTCTGGATTCATGCCTCTTCATGATTTCATTGGGTTGAATATGATTTAGTTCAGCTATTTCATACAAGACGTAAGTGTTTTTGTGTTTATTAATAGAAGAAAGCAAGCAAGTAAAATGCTTTTGTACTAACAACGTTTGTACTTTTTTTAAGTTTTGCATGTCTACACTAATCTTTATTGGTGGTGGTTTATAACAGGTACATGCATCTGCATGACTGATATAACATTGTTTCTTATTTCCTTGAACAGAAATATGGAATAAGTAAACTTGTGGAAGGTCAACAAATTGAGAGGCCAATGGGGGGGGGGGTGTGTAAGAGAGGAAGCTTCTTATCCAGAGAAGAAGCTTTATTTATTTATGAATAAGAAGGAAGAACGAAAACAGAAGAGTTAGGTCTTTGAGCTGAGGTATTATTTCTTAATTTACAGATTGATGGCTCGGTTTATATGATTTAGAGAACCTTGGGTTATGGTTTTCTTAAAAATTGTGCTTTGATTTTATTTGGTTTGTAATATGTTCTCATGAGTTTGTTTGAAAACCAACATTATGTTTAAACAAACAGTTCAATCAAAGACCATGTTTATCAATTTCAGTACTTACTTCTGTTTTCCAATTTGTTCAAACAATCTTTTTAACCTTCCCACTCAACAGTTTAGCAAAAAAATTGATTTTTTCCGGCCAGCCTGATAAAATAACTTCGGTACCCTATCAAACCAAAATTATATAGCCGTAAATTTAGTTAGCCAAAAGAGTTGGAACTGCCTTTAAAAACAAATGACTTAAATGGTGCAAGTAATCTAAGGCATAAAGTTATAAGCAAAAAGGAAAAACGGTGAATATTAAAAAAGGGAGTTTAATCATTTCAAATTTGTTGGGTAACACAATGAATTAATACAAGAATTCTAAATACTAATTATATTTTAATATTCAGTTCTAATATAATATATATATATATATATATTTAAATCTAACTTATAATTATATTTGCTTTCTCATACTCTTATATCTAATTGTTAAATAAGCAGTACATAAACTCTCATTTGATAAAAATAATAATATACAATATTTATGCTCCTTTTTTGGTTAATGAGGAAGAGTAAGAGATTAAAACTCAATTTTCCGCTCCATAAGATCTAGAAATATCTTTTATGATCCATGGTTTAACAAGATTTCTCTATTGTGTTCGATTTTGATCGAGTTAATTAATAATTCTTAAGGTTTAAATTTAGAGAAGTGTTAAAAATTATATAACACTATAAAATTTTGCAACTCTGAATCAGATCAGCGATAATACTGAATATGCTTACATATAGTTTTTAGTTATATAACTAAAAATTGATGTAGACAACATTAACTGTTTAACATAATCACACTCACAACTAAATGAAAATAAAACAATTTTACACATAAATTATATCACTGACAAAAACAAATATATCACATCATGCGTGTACCGGGGACCGACCACATGTAAACAAAACTCTCAACACCCTATTTCTTCCTCTATAACTTTCGAGATCTCCCATCAAAATCACTTAAATGGTGCAAGTAATCTAAGGCATAAAGTTATAAGCAAAAAGGAAAAACGGTGAATATAAACCCTTTATATAATTTTGAAGAAGATAGGCTAAAAACGTTAAGATATGAACCCCACTCAATAAGTTCTTATATTATCTCTATTAGGCAGTCTGTTTACGTTTCCAAATACTACTTAAAATATTCGTATACACAAGAAATATACACACATTGCATTTCTCTTAAATAATATTTCGTCATATACATTATAGAATCTAAATGGTAACTAAATATGTGACTCTCAAAAGTGTTGCGACTGTGCATTTTTAAAAAAATGCAACATCATCAAACGACTAATACAAAATCACCACACCATTATAAACTACTACAAATAGAATTATCTTATATCATAAGGTATTTTTTTGGGTCAAAACTCTAAGTGCTAACTTAAAATTAGTTTTTAAACAAAAAGATAAACACTGTTCAACATAAAATAGTTTTTATTATAACTTTCCGTCCGTAGAGTTTTTGGTATAATCTCTATGGGTTATACTATGTTGGTTATCTTCTGGATGTTTAAGTGAGTTTTGAAGTTCTCGGTATGATTCATTTTCTTCTTACTCATTTTCTGTTTTTAATTATAGTTGTAACGTTGCTTCACTTATATAAATCTAAAAAAGATGTTTATGGTTTTCTTTATTAACTCGACTCGATGGTGTTTCTCTTTAAAGGAGGAACACATCATATAATTTATGCTTGAAATTCAAAAGGTATATAGAATTTGAGAATTATCGTAGACATATTTTCCAACATTCTTACGATTTATTTCTTCACAAGTGATGACAAAGAAATTATGTGCAGATAATTAGTAAAAAGTTCATGTATCTAAATCTTAAACTTTTGGCTGTATAATTCAAATCTACCCAAACTATAAAGTTAGTCAGATCTTTCACCACTCTATGTTTCATAAACAAAATTTGTTCCAATCTTATCATTTAACATGTTTATATTTGATAGACATATAATTTTATTTTCGATGTATAAGATCAATATTATAATGATGTTATCAAAAATTAACCCGGGCGTAGCCCGGGAAAGACCCTAGTTGTTAATAAAAGTACCTTGCAGTGTTCTAATATCGAGTGATATTATTTTTTGTTTCCATTGACCTTTTCAGTATATGTATTCGGTAATACAAACATCCGCTAGGTAGCAGTAGCGTGTAGTCTTTGACATTCTCAATAACATCCTCATCATCATTCCCTGGAAGAATTTTGAGAACATGTTTCTCTTTTTGGTATAAATTGGCTTAGTTGAGAAGTTCTGCAATGGCTTCAAAACCAATTGTAAATCAATAAAGTATGACAGAAAATAAATCAACAAATAATGGGATTCACAAACACCTTTTGCTATATTAGAAATCAGTATCAATATTTACAAAAACTGCTTAATCAGCTTTAGTTATACAACTTATTAAACATCCTAACAATTGCTACTATAAATTTCTAAGTTAAAGAACTTTTGTTTTTTAGTCGTCTGCTATGTTAACCTGTGCTTCAGGACGACTCGAAGAACACTTACAAGATATTTTCACTATTCCTCTATAATAACAATTTTGAATGTCCAATCGATTCCTCATTGACTCCTTGCTATTTTATAATGATTCTCGTGTCCCCAAAACCCTATGCCAAGAATTTTTGGAGACTTATTAGATATAAAATCATACTAAATTTAGTGTTTTAGAATCTTATTGGATTTTCTCTAAGAAGAATAAATTACAACAAGTTATTAGAGCCCATGAATGTGTAATGGCTGGATTCATAAGATTTGCACGAAGACTGTTAATTCTCTTTACCCACCACAAACTGAGGTGAGGAGAAACAAAAAAAAGCCAAAAATATATTGTATCTATGCTGGTCCGGTTTTGACCCCATTCATATGAAAAATGTACTTTTTAAAGGTTTTAAGAGTTTTTTATTTGATTTATATTTTTGATTAAGAATTTTATTTGATTTATTGTTAGTACTAATGAAGTAACATAACTTTTTGAAGAAGTGAAATGTTAGAATGAATAAATATTTTTTTTATTTTCATAAGAAAAGTATTAAAAGGAAAATAAACAATATTAATGTTCTAAATTAAGCTTTGTTTTTAAATTTTAATTTTAATTTTTATACGTGATAGTTCGGACTTCGGAGTCATTAAACTAGTTTAAATCATAGTCTATGGATAACTAAGTTTCAAATAATATTAACTAAAGTTTTGAGTCAAAAATCAAATCCAGCAAGGGGTAACTATTTTTTTCCCTAGTCAATTGCTTTTTGTTTGGTTTAAACAGTTTAAAGTTATTTGGTCAACATTTTAAACATGGTCTATGGGTAACTAAGTTTCAAATGATTAATTTGGAGAAAAAAATAACTCTGAAATTTGCAATTCGTTGATAAATTCATTTGAAACATTTAATTCGGGGAGAACTAACACGCGATCATAGTTCAATGAGGATCTAATGCTATATCATACTTCTAATGGGGAGATAGAGTGTTTACCCGCCTTGAACGAAATAAAAACATTTTGGTGATACTTTTTCTAACAGGAACGACTAACAATGTGGGAGCTACATTGGCGGCTGGAGAGGATTGGGGATTGTGTTTATGCTAATTCCACCTCCTACTTATCTCCACAACATTGTCTTTGTTTCTAGATCGTCTGCTTGGACTAAGCCTGTTCTTTATTTTTACCAGGGAGAGAGTGATGGGATATGGGCTTAGACAAGATTCAATCATCTCCCCCTCGCTGCACTGAGGGCCGGCTCAACTATATACTGGGCCCATGGACAAATGTTTTTTCTATGCAGTATAATTGATTAATTATAATATTTTTGGTTTTTTTTGGTACAAAATAAAGCAAACATATGGGCCCTTTTGTTGATAAATTTATTTGGTTTTAAGATGGACCCTAGGCCTGTGCCCCTCCTGCCTACCCCTAGAGCTGTTACTGGCTGCACTCATTGAGAATAAAATTATATGTATGCATGGTGGGATTGGGAGGTCAATCAGTACAGTGGTACAGATTGAAAAAATCAAAAGGCATAACAATGGATGCTGGATCCCTTGTTCTTATTGATTTGTTATGGCAATACGTCATTTCTGCTCCTGCTTTAAATATTGATCGATATATTTTACATTACCTATCTTAACTTATTATTTTGAAGTACAGGTCTGATCCTACAGAGAAGGATAGCATAGAAGGTTTNGGGCTAAAAACACACTTTTATGTCTATTTTCATTAATATAGGCGTTTTGGTGGCCAGTCACTGAGGTCATAAGTGTTGATATTGTAGTCTGATAGAGTTACAGAGTTATGTAAGAAGAATAAACTACAGCTAATTATTAGGGCTCATGAATGTGTAATGGATGGATTCAATAATTTTTGCGCAAGGACAGTTGATTACGCTATTTTCGGCTACCAATTACTGCGGTGAAGAAACAGGACTCAATCAAAAAACATATTCTTGTATTTATGTTTGTATTCTTGGATAGGCTTGAGGTAGCCAAATAAACATTTTGGTGATACTTTTCTGATAGGAACAGCGAACAATGTGGGAGCTATATTGGTGGTTGGCAGAGGATTGGTGGTGATTGTTCCTATACTGATTCATCTTCTTAAACCACCTAGCTTATCTCCAGAAAACTCTCCGGAAAATTCTGGAGATGACGCTTTGATGCAATTACCACCACTTGTGTCTGTTTCTAAACCGCAAAACATTTATAGCTCTTGACAAGATAAGACATTTTCCTACAATGTACACTAGCATCATGTTTTAAGTCAATCTTAGTTAGTAGTTATATGTGCATACCAATAGAGTCTCCATGACTTGCTAAGAGAAAAAAAGGATAGTCTTGGAACAAGACGACATAGTAGATTTTATGTAGTCATATGTGTTGTAGCTAAGAATCATCATCTTCTATATTAAAATAGAAGTACCATTTTTATCTACTACACAAAAGTCATTTTAGACAATTTCATTAATATGACATATTTGATTATTTATATTAATATATCAAATATATATTACTGGAGAAATACTTTATTGATTAATAAGATATTAGTAATAAATCAATTTGACTATAAATTTCTATTTTAATTTCATTTATAACAAAATATGTTGAGAAAATATCTAACAGGATCTTACCAAAAAGTATAAATATTTTTATAAAATATATGTTATTTATTTTCGTGATTAATACATATATATATATATATATATATTAATGTTAATTAAAAAGAAAAATTGGTATATTTTATAATTTAATGATATTCTATATTATATTAAAATAAAAATGCTATGTGAAACGAATATAAAAATATATTAAATTGGTAAAGAAAAATATTTTATTTAAAAATTTCTTTTATTCACTGTTAAAAGATATTTTTTTTTTTAAACCATGTAATATTTTTATACAAAAATGTTAATATATATTTTTGTAACTCACAACAAATACATTATCTTAAAAAAATATATATATGTTTTTTATAAAAACTTTACAGCAATAAATTATATAAAAATAATTAAAATAATAAGATTATATAGTTATACAATATATAACAATAAAATGTAAATCATTTATTTGAAAGATTTTGTTATATTTTTATAAGATGAAAAAATTATCCACACAGATGTGCGGGTTCAAAATCTAGTTTATATACTAAAGCGCAAGTCGCCTTGCGAATCAACTACTGACACGTGAAACTTTTTTACAAATCAATTGAATTTTCCTTACATCTCCTATTTTAATGCAACCTAAATCAATAACTACCTATATTCCTAACTTTTCTCAAATAATTTAACCCACGTTAAATCAAACCTGCAGAAACTGTTTCTTCGTCTCCTATATAACTTGCAAAACATCCCAACTTTCTTCTCTACGACAAAAAAGTTATCAATCTTGCCTTCAAAATTTTTTTTCTTTACTTTTCACTCTGTGTATGAATTATCAAACTAAGGAGCTACATCACCCTATCATAAAGAAGAAGTAAGTATTTCATTGTCTTGCAATAACAATATAACGTTTATGTTCATATTTATTATCACTGTGCAACCATAAGCACAACTACTTAATCTATGGCTTATTAATTTCTAGATTTTCTTTTAGAACACTGGTAGTTCGGATAGTACAATATAGGAAAGAACCTATACGTAAGAAAAAAAAATGGGATGTCAATAGACATCTTAAAAATAGATGATATGAGCTCACCAAAACAAAACCATTATGGATGAGCCTCCAAAGCGAGAAGATGATGAAGCCACACCGGAGCATATCTGGCAATGTAAGACTGGTGACCACTACAAGAAAACAGCGATATTCCGAGGGCCATTTTCCTCGGAATATCGTCGGAATAGACGTATTCCGACGACATTCCTAGGAAAATGGTCGTCGGAATTATTTCGTCGGAAAAAAATATTTCCTCGGAATTTCGTCAGAGACACCGACGAAATTCCGAGGACTTCCGATGGACCAACAATCCGACGAAATTCCAAGGGAAGACGTTCCATCGGATTATCCCTACGGATACTTCGTCGGACATAATCGTCGGAACATGTCCGACGGAAAGTTCGTCGGAATATTCCGACGGATGGTTCCTCGGGATATTCCGATGGGTATTCCGACGGCAATGATCATCAGAATATTTCGAAGAACCAGCCGTCGGAATATTCCGAAGAAACGTTCGTCGGAATATTCCGAGGGATGTTCTTCCTCGGTAATTCCTATTTTTTTTTTAAAAATAATAAATAATAATTAATTATTTTTAATAAATATTTATATAATAATTATTTGAAAATAGAAAACTAAAATTGAAATAAAAAAATATATTATAATATTTTAAGTTTTAAAAGTAGAAATACAAAGTTTAAAAAAAAATAAAAAACCGACTAGAACTCATGCGGAAACAAACGTCGCATCATATCCAACAACTCCTGGTTCTTCTTCTTCGTTTCCTCCACTTCATTTTGTTGATCTGCCATCCTAGCAAGTATGGTCTCGTTCTGGGTAAGAATTGTGGCATTCTGGTTCTCCAATGCTACGATGCGGTCATCCTTGTTTTGTAGCTGCTCCATAATTGCCGGATCAACAAAAGCTGGTTCTGAAGTAGAAGGAACAGACTTGGAGCGACGAGCCAACCCGAACAAACGGCCTTTCTTCTTAGGAACCGCCTAAAAAAAACATTAAATTAAAACAGTGACAAAACATTAAATTAAAAAAAAAACATTAAATTAAAATAAAGATCTTACCGACTCAACAAGTTCGTTGATTCGAACTCGAGAAAGGCTGGGGGAAGCTGCAGTAGTGCCGTCGTCGTCAGACTGAAGCTGAGAGAGGCGTTGGATCTCTTCCTCCTTCTGGGTTTCGACCAAGTCGATCACCTCCCTCACAACGGCATCCGAAATCTCTCCGGNATTAAAATAAAGATCTTACCGACTCAACAAGTTCGTTGATTCGAACTCGAGAAAGGCTGGGGGAAGCTGCAGTAGTGCCGTCGTCGTCAGACTGAAGCTGAGAGAGGCGTTGGATCTCTTCCTCCTTCTGGGTTTCGACCAAGTCGATCACCTCCCTCACAACGGCATCCGAAATCTCTCCGGTCGACTTGTCGGTATATGCCTCCTTCATTAACACGAGGGAGTCAACCGGCTCACCGTCATTCTGTTCCGCCTGGAAAAAAACATTTGTTAATAAAAAGCATTAAAAATTGAAATTAAAATTTAAAAATTGAAATTAAAATTTAAAAATTTAAATTTCAATTTAAAAAACGAAATAGGTAAAGAAAATCAGTCGACTTACTAGCTTATCCCCAAGAGTTGACATACTGCAAGCACCCAAGTTGTTCTTGTACCGACCCTTCCCGCCACGGTCGCTTTTGCGGTTGCTGGAATTGGTGTCAGAGGTTCCTTGCGTCTCTGTCTTCCCCCAATGTTGTTGCAACTCGAGCCACACTGTGTCGTTGATCAATTTCGGTTTTTTGCCCTTTTTCCACTTTTGCTTCCACTCATAAACCTGCTTCCCATAATTCTCCATGACTTTATGGGTGAAGGCATTTTCGATAAAGGCCGTATGGAGGGGATTCCAGTTGAACTCTTGCTGAAGAAAAAAACACAATTAGTAGAAATTTAAGTCAAATATTAAAAATATAACTTTAAAAATTGTAAAATACATACCGCAAACTGACGGAACTACATCTCTTGATCCTCTCGGGGGAAGGAGGTGTAGGTAGGATAACCTTTTTTGAGCGCCGAGTACATCATCTGATTGATGAAGGAACTTATCCCGTTCTGCGATCGATCAAACCTGAAAAGAAAAAAATAAGAATCAAGCAACCTATAATGAAAAAGACAAAATTTTTACAAAAATATTACCATGTTTGGTGTGGGCCTGATGGATGCGGAGTGAGAGTGAGAAGATGCTCTCGACCAGGCTGTTGAACCAATTGTTCAACAGTCATGGTACCCGGAATGACCGGAGGAGCTGGAGCTGGAAAATCCCCGACATATTGGTTATGCGAAGATGCAGAACCACAAGAGGTGCCCGTCGAACCACCACGAGAACCACCCCGATAAACACCTCGACCTCGTGGTGTGTGGCGGCAAGGTCTCGCCTGGCTATCGCTACCCGACCTGCAAAAATTTAAAAATAGTTTAATATATCTAAAAATTATAAAACTAAATATAAAAATCTTTTATAAATCTAGAAAAGTTTTAATAGTTAATTAAATAGTTTTAATAATTACAAAAATAATTTTTATAAATCCAAAAATAGTTTTTATAAATCCAAAAATAGTTTTTATAAATCCAAAAATAGTTTTTATAAATCCAAAAATAGTTTTAATAAATACAAAAACAGTTTTAATAAATACAAAGATAGTTTTAATAAATACAAAAATAGTTTTTATAAAAAAAATAGTTTAATAAATACAAAATAGTTTTAATAAATACAAAATAGTTTTCATAAATACAAAAATAGTTTTAATAAATACAAAGATAGTTTTAATAAATACAAAAATAGTTTTTGTGGGAGTCGATTTCACCCTACTGTCAATAAATCGTAAAAAAGGAAACTTCGGGAAAACCCTAAGTTTCCAGAGGAACCGGCTATCTGCGAGAACCGCACAACAAAGATTAAGATGACTAAAACACTTAGAATAAAAACGAAAATAAGAGAGGTTTGAAAGCAAGAAGGTTCTTATTCCGAATCTGCGTTGAACT
>CAKOAT010248487.1:369649-404104 GCA_932364175.1 Eruca vesicaria subsp. sativa | reverse complement strand
TTAAAGTGTATAAGTGTTTATGTTGTAGATTAAGGATTTCGTTTATACAATCGGAAAAGTGTCTATAATTTGGGTACCATAGCATTTTTTGAATTCATAATCAATTCAAAACACTTAACAAGGTTTATACAAGTCTTATTCAATCCGTAAATCGCTGTTTTCGGTTCCGAAACCATGTTTCCTCAGAATTTCCTCGGAAATTTCCGAGGAATTTCCGACGAATCCTAGCGTTCCTCGGAATTTCCTCAGAAATTTCCGAGGAAATTCCGTGGAATACCTGTTTTCCTCGGAATTTCCTCGGAAATTTCTGAGCAAAATTCCGAGGAAATGAAACCCTGATATCAAATCCCTAACATTCGATTATTACATTGACTTTTTCCGAGGAAATTCCGAGGAAAATCAACACTTCCTCAGAATTTCCTCGGAATTTTTATATTTAAAAAAAAAAAAAAAATCATATGCTACTCTGTTTCCGAGTCATCATCATCTCCAGATGAATCTGAATCTGGATCTTGGTGAAACTCTCCAATCTCTGGTTCATCCTCCATGTGAACGACGGCTTCCTCTCCGTAGTCGGTAAAATCGACAACAAGATCAACATCAGTTACATCTCCTTCTGCACTTAAGTTCCCGGATGTGCTTGGTTGTAGTGGGTCTTGCAGCTCAGAACTTCCCTGAACTCGTCCTCTCGGGTTGAGTGAGGTAACAGTGACCCATGGATCATCTCTGTTCCTAACCCGGGGGTACCTAATTAGCAAACCTGTAACATTTTGAAAATATTTGTAAATTTGTCAATTAATGATAACTGATGATGAAGCAATGTGAATAATCCGACGGCAACGGCTAGTTCCTCGGAATTTCCTCGGAATTTAGTCAAATCCCCCAACGACTATCTAACGGATATAATATATCCTCGGATTATCGTCGGCTTTTTCCGAGGAACACATGTTCTACGGAATTTCGTCGGAAATTTCCGACGGAACAGACGTTCCTCGGAATTTCCTCGGAATATTCCGAGGAAATTCCGAGGAAACCCAAAATTTTTGGTTCCTCAGAATTGCCACGGAATATTCCGAGGAACTCATTTTCCCTCGGAATTTCCCTCAGTATATCGATGTTTTCTTGTAGTGACTTATCTATATATAGCTGTTTTGTTTCCATAATATTCTTTAATAACTTATCTATATTGCTTTCCTAAAACTTTAAAACAAAACGGATTAGGACATCAAACATTTGATAGTTTATTTTTTTTATCACACATCACAGAAGCTCAAAACTCGAATTCAATAGCTAGCATTGTTTTATTAAGGTATTACCGAAATCATTTCTACTAAACCATATATTATCTTCTTTATTAATTTAGATATTTTATTCAAGCTCGCAGTCAAACACATATTTCACGTTTTGCTTTTTCTACACTTTCACCTTCACGGCTTCACATACATGATTCATACAGTACAAAAATCTTTGAGTTATTAGGAAGCATGTGATTGATTTTTTAAATTCGAAGAATGCGTTTAGTGCATTTAAAAAAAAAAAAGGAAAAAGAATGCGATTAGTGTTTGAGTGGTGAATATATGATATTGTATATGATTTTGGATAAGGAAAAAATAGATAAATATAAAAAGATAAATTTTGCCCATACGAAAGTCAAGGTGGGCTGTCATGTCTCCAAAACAGATCCATGGATATGCCAACTCATACATATATGAACTAAGACGAATCAAACTTTTTACCAAAAGCAAAACAACAAACATAGTTGCATGACCATATCATTTCTAATCTTTATAGCCTGAGCTGTTATATGATTATCCAAAAACGCTGTTCAATTGACTTACTTTTTCAAATATAATAGCCAAAAATAAGCATCGTCACAAAAATTTAAAGAAAAATAACAGCCACAATATATATAAAACATGATAATCTATTCAAAATTTCATTATTAAAACTGGCTCAATATTATTGTCATATATCCAATGAACTTTTTTCGAGGATTCCACTCTCTTCTCTCATTCATTTTCTAAATCCAGGCTCTGTTAATCTCTTTTTACTAATACGACTAGCAGAACTTGTATGTAAACATCATCATATGAACATTGTAACATGAAACAACTAAACCCATATACTATCTCGATACGTGAGGATTATCATACTTTTTAAATAAAGTGCACGAAACCATGTCATAATAACGCCGACGTGCACGAAACTAAGCAAAAAACGTGTAGAGGATTACACGTGCCAGCTTATATTTCTAATCCTTGTTTTTCAATTAAAAATAAACGAAAAAACCGTTGCAACGGTCAAAAAGCAAGGGTGGCAAAAGACCTACATAAAACCTAAAATAGAGACAAAGCTAAGGTTTGGTTTGTGTAAGAGAAAAAAGAAAAGGAGGAAGAGGCGTAACGTACGTACGAGGAGGAGGAGGCTGATGATGAAGCTATGGAAACGAGCTTCCGGTGCTCTCAAAGACCGGAAAAGCTTGTTCTCCATCAGCTTCTCCCGGAGAACCTCCTTCCGTAACCCTGACCTTGACTCCGCCATCATCCACGCTACCTCTCACGACGACTCATCCGTCGACTACCACAACGCTCACCGTGTCTACAAATGGATCCGCTCCTCTCCAGCAAACCTCAAGCCTCTTGTCCACTCCCTTTCCTCGCGTGTTAACCGGACAAGAAGCTGGATCGTTGCCTTGAAAGCCCTGATGCTCGTCCACGGTGTCCTCTGCTGCAAAGTCCCTTCCCTTCAAGAGATTCGTCGTCTCCCTTTCGACCTCTCTGACTTCTCGGACGGTCACTCACGTCCCAGCAAGACTTGGGGCTTCAACGCTTTGATACGAGCCTACTTCTCGTTTCTTGACCAGTACTCTTTCTTTTTATCCGACCAGATACGTTGTCGGAATAGGAAACCTCAGGTAGATTCTGTTAACCAAGAGCTCGAGAGCATCGAGAAGCTTCAGTCTCTTCTCCACACGCTTCTACAGATACGTCCAATGGCTGATAACATGAAGAAGACGCTTATTCTTGAAGCCATGGACTGTGTAGTGATCGAGATCTTCGACATTTATGGTAGAATCTGCAGCGGTATAGCCAAGCTTTTGATTAAGATCAGTCCATCTGCTGGAAAAGCAGAAGCTGTGTTGGCTCTTAAGATTATAAAGAAGGCTACATCTCAAGGAGAAGACCTAGCTCTCTACTTTGAGTTCTGTAAAGAGTTTGGGGTCTCAAATGCTCATGAAGTCCCAAAGTTTGTCAAAATCCCGCAAGAAAACATTGAAGCAATGGAGAAAGCCATTAAAGGAGTGGAAGAGAAAGAGGAGACAATGGAGGATGAAGAGGAGGCAGTGGTAGTGGAAGAAAAGAGTATCATATTAGCTGATGAGAGGCCAGAGTTTCAGACCATCATAACCGATAAATGGGAGGTTTTTGAAGACGATTATTGTTTCACATGTAAAGATGTTAAAGAAAATGATCAACATAGAGACTATAACGTGGATCCTAGTCCGCTGCCTCTTATAGTTATTGATGAGCCAGTTTACTTGACTCACACGTTACCTGATTTGATTACCTTCTAAATGCATCTTGATCAGGTTCATTTTTTTTTTTAATTACTTTGTTCTCTTCTGTATTTTTCTTCCTTTTTGTTGAATATGCGGATGATAATAAACGTTAGATATTATCTCAAAAAAATATTCAGTAATAAAAAGTTTTCAAGATTGAGCTTATGTAGACTTATTAGTTTGTGACAGTCTTAAAGCCGATCAAATTTATTTGGACATACTTTATGTAAAATGTACCTAACTCACAGCAGATGTAAGCAAATATGTTATGAACAAGTAGTAGATGAGATTGCCATTGCTGTAGTGCTAGGATTAAGATAGATGTTGTTTCACTCAAGAATAGGGAACTCTCAAAGATAATTTGATATTCTACAAACACTACAAGCAACAAAACTTTGACATAGAAGACCCAAAGTGCAAAGCCAAAACCACAGAGAGCAAGTATAAACTTAAAAGAGTTGATCAAAAACTTAAGAGGTTTCAACGTCTGAGAGATCCAAACCTTCTCGGTAAAGCTCAAAGTCACTAGGGCTCCATCTGCAGACTAAGTTGAGTTTGAAAGTAGCCAACTTGATTCCCAACAAACGCTGCAATTTATTATATAAACATGTATATGAGCAAACTTCATGGAAACAAACCAAAAGAAAATGCTTTTAAAATACAGATTCGTATTTTACCAAAATGCGGGAAGATTCTGGTGAAAGAGGCTTTCCTTCTTCACAAACTACATAGTCAGATAGTAACTCCACCGTACCTACATAACAAAAAGATAACTTTCTTTTGATCAAGATTTCTTTCTAACTTAGTGTATAAGAGATATGAAGAGAGGGAAGATTAAAAACCTTTGTTGAGTCGAACAGGCATACCCTGCTTCCTTAGAAACGGTTCCATCTCATGTGTGAACTGTTCTAGAGGACCTTCCTTCAGTTCAATCTGATCATTTAAATGAAACCAAAACAGAGTTTATCAGTTCTTGAAATAACCAAGAGATGCAGAGTTTGATTTGATCACGACAACAAATATAAAAGCTGGTGCCAGTTCTAATCACAAACCGTTTCTACTGCAGTGCTTCCAGTCCTTGAAAAGTCAGAATCCTCATAAGCATTAAATAACCTCTCCACCTCTTCCTTTGGCATATCCGTAACAAGAAGTCCAGCATCACCATGAAGCAACTGAAAATACATTAAACAACATAAATCACAATAACAAAAGGTCAAGTATATAAACAAGTATTGTAAGAAGCAGAGTACACAAACCTTGGAGACTTTAAAAATGCCAGGACGGATTTCATCAGAAGCCGAACGACCAAGAGCAACCTGCATTACTTTGTTGGAGCCGAGGAAGAACCTGAAACCAATAAGAAGAAACCAAAATGATATCATTAAATAATACTTATCTCAATTACATCTATTCATGACTACAAAAAAAGAAGGAAAAAAACTGACCTTCCATTGGTCCTAAACTGTTTTCTGAACTCCTTGAATTTAATGTTTCTCATGTTTTCAAACGAGAAAACATATACAGATGAATATTTTTCGACTAACTCTCTGATTCCATTTACAATACTCTCCTTGTGCTCCCTTCCTTTCTTCTTTGTCTTTGACAAAGTAACTGCATCAAACAACAACAACAACACAACTTATAAATCTTGATTTAGGTTCTCTTTCCTCTAAAAACCTTAGAAACCCTAAACCCTTGACGGCGGCTACACAACTCACACCTCCCCAGATCACTATCGTTTTCAGACATTACAACCATGAAAGAGTTAAGGAAGAAAGAGGTCTGACCTGGTCTGTCTCGCTTTGATTTAGGCATGTCTTCTAGAGTTTCAGATGGGAACAACCAAAGTAAACAGCTTTGCTTTCACCTTTTCAGACAGAACAAAAACCCTCTCTCATGTCCTCTGTTTTGATTCGGTTTGTGCCTCGGAACCATAACCGGATACGCCCAGGATCCGGCCCATTTTCATAAATATGGGCCATTATTGCCTTCGAGGGGTGGACATAGGCTTTTGAATTTTGTATTTCCCCAAACTTTATATTTATTGTATCCTTCTGAATGAACATGGAAGCTCTTGAAGACCACTGTGTTGTCTGTATTTTATTCTCCAACTATTTACAGTCATCATATTTAACACCCAAATAGTACTTTGTGTAAAATTGTTCCAGAACTAATTGTCAACTGCACAAAATTGGAATAGAAAATAGTCTACCATTAGAATCGACTGAAATATTCAGTTTTTTGTTGAACGGTTGGCTATTTCAATCTCAATTTTATATAGTCAACAACTAGTTTAGGGAAAGAATTTAGGCAAACAATACTTACATATTAATCAGGCTGATTGCACTAGTTAAGGAGTAAAATAAAGACAAGACAGTTTGGTCTTCAAGACCTTAGCTAGTTAATTCATAAGAATACAGAAGTGAAATATATAAACAACTTAAAATTCTATATATCCAAGATCATCTAGGAAATAGTTCCTCCTACGCATCCTGACAACTTCCTCGTCTGAATCTGAGCCATATGCACCAGGGATTGTGCTCAGCATTCTCAGCTCATGATTCTGAGCCATATGCACCAGGGATTGAGCCATATGCACCAGGAATTTTAGTATCACGTAAAATTTTAATATATATATATATATATATATATATATATATATATATATATATATATGAGTTTGATTTGTTTTAACATCAACATTATATATATATATATATATTAAAAATTTAAAACACCAAAATATAATAAAATCATCTAGAGATTTATTATTACATTTTTATTAGATAAGATATTAAGATAGAATTTTTATTCTGTTTTCTTGTTTTTACATTTATAACTTTTTAATAATTTGTATTACTGGTAAATCTTAAGATAGTTTTTGTTATATTTTCTGGGTTTTTATATTTTAAATTTATACATATATAATGTTGATTTTAAAAGGATACCAAATCAGACTCATATATTTATAAAAAATCTATTAAAATGCTAACTCTGAAAATTAAAATTACGAATTTATAGATAATATTATCATATTTTAAATTTTTTGATTTTTTTAATTTTTAGTTATTAAACTCCTAAATTAAAGTTTTTCTGGTAGTACTAGTAATTATGACCGACGATAATTTAATTCATTAAAATTAGTTTAGAAATTTTTTGTTAAATACTTAGTTTAGGGGTTTTTACCCGAAATAAATTTAGTTGAAAGGTTTTAGTGTTAAAAATCCTAATAACTAATACACGTATATTAAACACTACACAACAAGATACTGAAACGGTTTAAACATAGTAGATAAAATAATCACCGAGCTTGTTTTGACCGCTCATAGTATTAAATTAACTTTTATCTATACATAAATCGTTCTTTGTTGACAACGTATTTGAAATGAAGTTTAAAACGAGTTTTAGTATCACGTAAGGCAATTTGAAAGACTTGTCAGTCAATGTTACAGAAGAAACCAAATATGGTACTTCATGATAATGCTAATTATTCTTGCGGTCTTTTAAATATAGATATTGGTGTCGCAGAATCAAAATTAGTTAAAAGCTCTCTATTTGTCCGTGTGTATATAGGTATTGACGTATGACGTTGACCGGCTGTCCAATTAAAGTATTCTTTGGGAGTCATTGAATTACACTTCTGCAAATATTTTGGCTGAAGAGGCTTTCTCCAAATTGCGTTGTTTTGTTACCAGTTAGATAAAATTATATTTTTCGATGTTTACATAAAATAAAATATACACACAATATACTCTAGATTCTACTAGAGTAGCTTTATTTTTTTGTTTTTCTTTTTTCCCACTTTTTTATTTACTCTCATTTCTACTTTTATATTTTCCATTTACTCCAAATATTATCAATCACATGTTTTATAAAATTGGTTATTCTATTTTAAACTACGCTAAAAAAAATCAATGGGTTATAAAGTCCTGCATATATATATATATATATATATAAACCGAACGTTTACCAACTGAGGTACAAAAAACTAATTTTCATCCCATTTCCTGTTTGCCACAAAACTAAAATCATAAATTATGCGCAGACAATTGGTTATCTCAGTATTTTCAGGATATCTCTAGTGGTTACATTATTATCTAAAAGAAAATGAATATATGTTTATTCTATTTGTTATTCTCTAAGAAAATAAACCTTAAAATAAACCTTCAATCTTTATTTTTCTTTCAAAAACAATTCTAAATCTACTCATATTAGAATGTATTATTAAATCTTAATAATAATTTATGTACAAACTTACAAATTTTATCTAAATATTTTGACTAAATATTTATTAAATAATAAGTTTAGATTTTAACAAAATATAATGGTATTTATTAACTTATGATTGTGTGAATAGAGATATTAATAAGTTTTAGAAAATATTAAACACAAGAATTTAACTTTTACAGAAAATAAGATTATACAAAACTTGAAGGATAATTTGTAAATAAAAATTCAGCATCAAAATAAGGATAAGTTTTTGAATGTATTCATTCTAATTTGATGCACTATTGTTTTTACTCGAGTTTAATTTCTTTCAAAGTGATAAACTATTGGAGAAGTTTTTTTCATATCAAATATTTTCCCTCAAAATGAAAGATCATTAGCTAGAGATGATTCTAGAAATGCATTTTAACTATCTCAGCCCTAATTCCTATTTATTATATTTGTTAAATATAAAACTCAATTTAAAGACAAAAGAAAAATCACTTAAAATAGAATTAGCAATTGATGTTGTAGACAATATCTCAACAAGTCAAAATTGTCTTTTGAGATACTCTTTCTCTTTTTCGCACTTGTTCTTTTCTGTATTTATTTATACTATTGGTAAGATGATTAAGAAATAAGACTGAGTTGGTCTTATATACACCAACACGTGTATATATGGATTATGGATCCGCTCAGCCACATGCACTTAGATATTCATTTCCCAAAATCAAACAAGTAATACTCTGTAGAAATGTCTCTGTCAAATGGGATGACGCCGGTTCTAATGATGTTGGTGGTACAAGTGGCTCAAGCTGGAGTCCACATCTTCTTCAAGTTGGCCATAAGCAGTGGCGTGAGCGTACCTGTCGTCCTAGCTTACCGTTTCCTCCTCTCCACCGCGGCTATGGTTCCTCTGGCTTTCTTCTTCAACCGGCAAGTTCTCCCTTAAACTCCATATTCCTAGAATCTCAGAAAATATATATACGAATTCCAAAATTAAACTGTAAGTGAAACATTTTATAAAAAAGACCTATAATTAAAACTAGTTGTACATATATATCTATGATTTTCAGTCTCTTTAGTAAACCTGCTAGCCGATTTCCCCCTTTCTTCTACTGGAGTTTCCTTAAGTACAGAACGCTTGTAATGTTCATCAAGTTATGTTATATGAATCGGGTGCTAATTTTGCACTTCAGGAATAAATACCAAAAAAAAAACTGTTCTTTTTTTTTTGTTTACAGGGGAAAAAGACTGAAAATGACATGGAAAATTATCTTCCAAGGCTTCATCTGTGGCTTATTCGGGTAAACAATTTTGAGATGTTCCATCTTTCAACTATTTAAATAGAGAAGTATAGAAAGAGATTAACGATAAGTTAATCTAGTGACTTAAACTCCTGGCTTTCCTAGTAAAGGTATAAGAAATTATAAGTTTGATTTCCTTAATATATGTATGTCGAACTACAGTGCTTATTTTTTTGTTGACGGGAAGATACTTGCCTTAACCTTCTGCAGCATACAAATGATATAGTCTTACCAATTTTTGTCCAAGTCCAATAATAGATATTCTTACATAAGTGCAGCGTATTATTTATTTATTTTTTTGGAATATTCGTATTTTTGTATCGTTGAAATAGAGATATATACAAAATGGTACAAGAGGAGAGACTAAACAACGAACAGCGTTTAAATTGTAGGGTGACATCGAATCTCCATTATTGTTATCATTATTTATTATTTTCTCAACGATGTCGTCTAACATAATAGATTATATAGTTTTAAGCTTTTGATATATAAATTCTGATAATATTACTGTGTTGACATTATTTATATACTTTTATTCAAAATAAACTACATATTGCAGGGGATCATTAGGGCAGAATTTATATTTCAAAAGTATGGCTTTAACGTCGGCTACATTCATGAGTGCAGTGGCTAATCTTGTACCCGCTATAACCTTTATCGTTGGCTTTTCAGTTGGGTAATATACTACACATATCAAAAGCAATACGTCTGTGTGTTAAAGTATGTAACATATGTTCATGTATCAAAGGTTGGAGAGATTAGAGTTTGGAACAGCTGTAGGGAAAGCAAAAGTATTCGGGACATTAATGGGAATTGGTGGCGCGATGCTGTTCAGCTTTTACAAAGGCTTTCCTATTCAGTTCTTGAAGTCCGAAATTAACCTTCTTCCTGGTACTAGCACCCGCCACGTGGCTTTTCTGGCTTCTGATCACCGTGTGTTGGGAGCCTGTTTGGCCCTTACTAGCTGCTTCTCTTATTCTATATGGATCATTTTACAGGTGAGTAACATATGCACCTCTGTTAGGGTTTTGTGTTTCTCTGAACGATCTCAGTTCAAGATTCGTGGTTATTTAAAAAACATATACACACATCCAGTGACGAAAGATATATATATATATGTGTGTGAGTTGTTTTTCGTATACAATTTTTTTCATTACAGACAAAGATGAGTGAAACATTTCCATGCCCGTACGCAAGTACCGGGTTGATGAGCTTAATGGCCTTCTTCCAATCGACTATCTATGCATTGTGTGTGGAGAGGGATTGGTCACAATGGAAGCTCGGGTGGGACATTAGGTTATGGACCGTTGCATATTCGGTATATATCCACTTTTATTATGTGACATTCTTTTGGGATAATTGTATATGTGATCAAACTTCTTTATATTTATTTTCACCAAATGAATGTTTGGAACTAAAACTATTAGGGAACAGTGGGAACAGCATTAGTAGTGACATTAATTACAATTAGTTCGAGGCTAAGGGGTCCACTCTTTGTAGCCATCTTCAACCCCCTCTTGCTCGTGATTGTCGCCTTGGCTGGTGTTTTTTTCTTGGACGAAAAGCTTTACTTAGGAAGGTAAAATGCAATAGTTTTGAGGATTTATATATATCTATATATATACTAATATTTCTTTTTCCAAAATTTTAGTGTACTGGGGGCAATATTGATTGTATGTGGTCTATATGTTGTGTTATGGGGAAAGCATAATGAGATGAAGAAGAGGATAAATGAAGTTGTTCCATCTAACGAAAACGAAGCACAAAAATCAGTTGAGATTATCGTTGTCAATGGTAGCAACGGGAGCTCTTCTGTAGAAATGAAATGACGGAAAATGGTACTATAAGTGAAAGAAAGGACGGTGTATCATGCGTCGACAGAGAAGAACATACGCTGGCAGATCCAAGATGATATTAAAAAAAAAAAAGATGATATTTTACTGGGATCAATATATCAAAATAAATTATAAATTATAAAAAATGAGAAAATAGTAAAAAGTTATATGCATGCTAATGTTCAAATTCATAGTATTCCGAATATTCATATTTCTCATCTAAGAACAATAAACAAAATCTTAAGTTTAATAGCATATATAAAAATTAAAAACTTACATATTGAGAAAAAGAGCTAAAAGTAACTAAATGTATACTCCCCCCGTTTCAATTTAGTTATCGTTGTAGACTAAAATTTTTGTTTTAAAATAAATGTCGTTTTATAATTTCAATACAAAATTTATTGACCTTATCTACTATTATATTTTTCTATTAGTTGAAACATGGTTAGATGTATAGGTAATTGTGTTTTTTTCTAAAAAATATGCAAAATTAAAAGTTTTCTTAATTTGTGTTTAAGAACTTAAAACAACAAGTAAATTGGTATGAATGAAGTATTTGATTAAACTTTTTGTAAGTCTGGTTTCTCTTTACTTAAAGTATAAAATAATGAATTTTTTTTTGTAGAGACAAGTAATAATAAATAAAAACGGAGTCAAGTATAACTCTTTCAGTATAAGTGGTGTTTAAAATTTTTGTACATAAAATAAAAAGTAAAAAAATTGTAAAATTTATTTTGATTATATAAGATATTATTAAATATAATTAGTTTAACTAATAAAAATTATATAATAACTAAACCTTTAATTGATTAAACTTTGTGTAAGTTATTTGATTTCTCTTTCTTTAAAGTATAAAATAACAAAATTTTATTTTAGAGACAATTATTAGCAAAAAATGAAAACGGCGTCAAATATAGAGTCTATCTGTTTTAATATAAATGATGTTTAAAGTTTTTGTACATAAAGTAAAAAAAAAACATAGTATCTTGATTATATAAAATATTATTAAATAAAATTAGTTTAACTAATAATATAGTATTTTTGTTATTAGTCACAAAATAAATATGATGTTAAATTTTATCTTGAATTATGAGAACATCAATTATTTTGTAACAAAGTTTTTAAAACACCAACTAAAGTGATATGAAGAAAATATTTGTTAGGATAAAGTTTGTTAACTACTTAAAATTTTCACACAAAAAAGTTTGTAAAAGAAAAAGGATAAAAAATATCTTAGTGAAGTTACCCTTTACTTTATTAGTAGGTCGACTCTGACGCAGAGACGTGGAGCCACAGCCATTCAAGGCAGAGACTGTCTCAATATTTTGAGAAATATAAACAATTTAATATAAAAACAAATATTTTATAAATTTATAAATTTATGTTTATGTAAACTGTTTCTTAGATTTAAATAGATATAATTTAGAAAACTAATGGCTTACTAGTATTTGAAATAAACATCTCTTTTTAACTTTTTGAAAATTACATTTTCTCAACTATAATAAGACAATTTAATCCAAATTTTTACTTTAAATATTCATAAATTATGTTATGGTTTTTTGTTTAGTATTTTAATGTTCTTGCGTTTTAAAGTTCTGTAACCACTAACATTAATCTACAGATCAATTTAGCTGAATCTAAAATCATACTATAAATTTTACCTATATATCTCTTGTAGAAAATGTACCGATATGTTTAAAAATAGTGAAATTTATTGATAAGTTTAAACCAAAAAATCACCAAAAATCAGATTAACCAAATCAAAATTTAGAAACAAAATTTAGAATAAAGAAATATTAAATCATAAAAGTACATCTTGTGTAAATGAAGGATAACATCTTAGGACATCCACAACAAAGAATCTTTAGGGGAAGTCCTTAGAGAAAAAAAAAATTTCGGATTATATAAAGATATTTCGATTTTTTTTTAAAAAAGAAAACAGAGCATTCATGGGCCACTACGTGTACAGTGAAACCCGTGAATAGTGTAAGGATCAATTATTAAATAAAGTTTTTAAGGATAAAATTCTTAATTGTTCATGGGATCCATTGATTGTAATATTAATATTTCTTTAAAAACTCTCCCTAAAGACCCTTGTTTTGGATGGTCTTAAGAAAGTTTGTCTCATGCTTTTTCCACTTTATTTTTTTCTCCAAAACCTGAATATCTTCCTTCTGGTTTTCAACTTTTTCAGACATTTGAAGGATAACGAAAAAATATAAGAAAGTACTATGCTCAATTCCAAAAGCTCATCTATTAGTTTTTATACTCTCTGAATATGCAAATATACAAGCGTGACTTTGAGTAGTAATCATGTATAAATACAAACCTAAAATGAAGCAAAAATGGAGAACTAGAGAATGTAGAAGATATGCTTTGTGAGCTCGAAGAAAATGGATAACGAGGAAAATGAATGTTAGCGATGTCTATTTTTCTATCATCAAACTATAAAAATATATTCTAATAAATATAATTATGATTTTAGTTAGTACAAAGATTGAAATAATTATATTGACAAAAGTAAATAATATTAAAATAATTGTAAAAACTAAAATTAGACAATTCAGTCATTTTATTTACACAAAAGTGCAGTTTTCAAAAGTTTAAATAAAGGGTTAGTTTTCAGAATAAAATCTCATATAGAGATAATTATCCAAATTTCCCTTTTAAAAATCATAGGACAAATATCTCAGTTGGCTATGCTTAAGACTTCCTTTGACTCTACGCTATCAAATCTTGCCCTTCTCATCAGGAAGTCAAGTCTTAAAAGGATTGCGTCCTTTAAATACAGAGGTGGACACAAACTTGTGGGACTCTTCAAGATATGGTTTGAAGTCATACCGGAGTAGGGTAACGCCCGTTGTTGTGTTATATGGAAAATGAGGAAATGAAGAAAATGAGGAGTGGGTTAATTCCATCGGGTGAATCTAATTACAAAAATCACTCTAGTTCGCTTTTGCTGGCGAAAACAGCTCCCCAACAGCAGTGGAACCTATCGAAAATGTAAATAAAAAAGAGTGGTTGCTACACCTTTGAAATAATCGATTTTATTTATTATTTTATTAACTTATAATATGTATGTATGCATGCATCTGTGCTTTTCTTATTGGATATTGACATTGTCCGGGTAAATCATTGGATCTAATGATCTATCATCTACTATTCTTTCTATTTCGTAAAAATTGTCATTTTGACATATTTCATGTGGATCAAGAAAATGATAAATATCCTTGTTTAATGTACAATCGAAACTAAAATGATTTAAATAAACATATATAAGTTGGTTAAAATGATAACAAGAGATTATGTATTAAAAATTGCAATGGAAATGTTGAAAGATACTTTTTCGAAACAAGAAAAAAAAAATGCTAGATGACATTTACAATAAAAAAATAGGAGGAGTATAAAACAGTTGTGCAAGTTACATGAAAATGTATTGGAGAAAAACTGGAAGAGAATCCACAAACCAAACTTTCAAATCTGGATATTACCAAGTGTAGCTTTACGCATGTTGCTTGTTAACATTAATAACAGAGTTTGTGTCTGGTAAGACACCTAACAAAAGCACGGAGAGCATGCTTAGCACGTGTCAGCACCAACCAAAAAATGGCGCTTACATTTATATCTTGTTTAAATCTACAACTAATGTAACACAAAATAGGGAACTAGCACTTACTATGTTGTTACAATGCCATTTTTGCTAAAGTAGTAAAACGCATTACCATTAGCATACGAATGTTCGCGGCACCAATTTACATGTCTTATATTTTGTTTCTTTTTCTCAAATGAAAGAGAAATGAAGACGCTTTTACCAAGAATACAAAGATGCTTATGCAATGCTCTTGAGATCTCGTAGAGGTCCATTAATTAACACGATAATATATAGTTTTTTTGGAAAAAAAACACGATAATTAATAGTTTCTTTCCCTTTTCCATAAGTATTTGCATTGTAATAGATAATTTATCTTTTTTCACACTCAATAAGCCTTTAAGGTTTTACCCTTAACAATTTTGCTACTTCTTTTTTGGTGTAACAACTTTGCTACTTCGTTCATCAGTTTCCATAAACAAGCACTTGATTTTTACATATTCTTATATCACTTAACTTTTTCATGGTCTCGAAAACCAAAGTGGAGCGGAGCATAATGAAAAAGGTATAGTGGTATTTCAAAGACGAAGATAACTTGGCAGATAAATAAAGCTGATCAAAGGATTAGGAGCACCGGATTGTTAATGGTCTGAGTGGGTATCAAAGTAAAAAAATATAGAAAATTTTGGGGCTTGAATTGGAGAAATGTGGGAAGAAGTGAAGGCTGTAATTGCAATGCTGGCGGTCCAGTTTATATTCGCAGGAATGTTCATTTTCTTTAAGATAACGGCCCATGATGGTACAAATCTCAGAATCCTAGTGGCTTATCGTCTCTCCTTCGCTACCCTTTTCATGTTTCCCCTGGCCCTCATCTTCCAAAGGTCAATTCTTTATGTGTGCAATATATTAATCATATATAATCTAATCTATGGAAAAGCCGTATTAAACCTCATATTAGGACAAGTGAAGAAAAGAAAATACATATTAGAATGACCATGTTGGAATCATGCATCCAACTATTCAGTTGACTAAGTCATTTGTTTGTGTTAAATCAATTACTCAGATGTTATTTTAATTAAACGTTTTGTTTTGGATTCCATGTGATAAGGAAGAAGCGACCACAATTTTCATGGAAACTGGTCTCACTAGCATTTCTTTCGGGGTTGCTCGGGTACTCAGAACTAGAGCACACATGAAATTATTGTCACTTGGCGATCATAAAATATAATTTATATACACGAAATTTTAATAGAATATTATGTAATTCATTTTGACTACTTTACAGAGCGGCTATACCAAATATTCTCTATTTGCCGGGCCTGGTTCGTACATCAGCTACATTTTCGACTGCAGCCAGTATCCTTAGTCCGGTGATCACCTTGTTATTGTCATTGGCATTTAGGTAAGGCACATTGAACGCTATATCATACCTTTGTGAAAGAATATGATCTATTCATTGGTTGTATGAAATTATACATATGTTATATACAGAGTTGATTTATGGTTGTATGAAGATATGTGTTTCTCAAATTTTCTGTAAAATCAGTAGTTCTGTGTTTCACATAATTTTAGATTTCGGGTACCACAAACTTAAAAAGTCAATAACTAGAGTAGATACGTCCTGCATGTTAATCTTTGAAATGTATTTCTTTCGTCATTTTATAAATCATTCGATGATCAAACATACCCCCGTGATACTAATTAATATGTATAAGTTTACCAGAGCATTTTCATCTGTACAGAACTCAATTTCTCACAAATTTTATATTAGTAATTTAATAGAATTTTTATATACTTATTTTTGAAAAGGTTAAACTGCTTATTAATTTGAAACTGAAGGAATTTAAGGGTTAGTTCTTTTTTTTTGTCAACAATCAAGGGTTAGTTCATTTGCAAACTTTCCCCACTGTTTTTTTTTTGTTAGAACGTCCTGCTGATGAGACATTGCAAGCTAATAAATATTTCCATTCTGATATAACAGGATGGATACTCTACGGCTGGGATCAAACGAAGGGAGGGCTAAGCTTCTGGGGACGCTTCTTGGTGTCGGCGGGGCACTCGTCTTTGTGTTATATAAGGGTTTTGAGCTTCATATTTGGTCAACACATGTTGACTTACTTAAAAGCTCGAATGCTGGTCAATCTTCTGGTCGAGCCACGGAGAACCACCACCACATCTCAATATCAGGGGTTCTTATGGTTTTTGGCTGTAACGTCTCCGTCTCACTTTGGTTACTATTGCAGGCAAGTGCTACATTTTTTTCGTCGAACATTACTTTAAGATAATTATAATATTTTTTTTTGTTCAAAGATAATTATAATATATACGGTATTTTATGTATGCGTGAGTTCCAAATCTGAAGAAAAATTGATCATATTACAGATAAATCTACAAGACTACAACTAAACATATATTCCTTGTGAAGTACACACAAAAACATTTTTATGTACCCATATCGTCATATATAAATGAATGCTTAATTAATATGTATAATTGAGTTAAGATGATAACGAAAAATCTAACAATCCAATTTCAAGAAATGTAAAATTGATTCATGTTTCGGGCTTTGATAAGATGTTTCAAAAACGTAAAATGTGTTCTGGTACAGGCAAAAATAGGCAAAGAACTTGGAGGACATTTATGGAACATAAGTTTGATGAATGCGACGGGAAGCTTGGTGTGTATGGCTGTTGCTCTCTGTTCAGAACATAACTGGAAGCAATGGAGATTAGGATGGAACATTAGCCTTCTTACTACCGTTTATTCGGTAAAAGAAAACATCTACCTATAATGATTAAGGATTACTTAGACATGCATCTAAAAGCATATATATAATATGTGTGTTTGACACACGTATTTATTTGTCTTATCCACAACGTGTAGGGAGTCGTGGTTTCAGGGCTGGTCATGCCTCTTATTGCTTGGTGCATTGAAAAAAGAGGACCGTTATATGTTACAGTGTTCAGCCCCATAAGGCTGGTGATCGTTGCCCTAGTCGGATCATTTGCTTTAGAGGAAACGCTTTATTTGGGAAGGTACACCAAACTCATGATCTTGTGTATGGTGTATGTAATATGTGAATTTTAATTAATTCTCTACTAATTTTGCAAAACTTACAGTATAATTGGTGCGATAATAATGGTGGGAGGAGTATACCTAGTGGTGTGGTGTAAAATGAAGGAAAAGAAGAGTGTCTCTACGACATCGAACCACGTTGAAACAAATGCTAATATCAAAGAAGTGAACCTTGGCAACAGTAAATAATAAATATGTCCGTAAATTAACCATATAGCTGCATCCTCACATAAAGTCTATCGTAGAAATAGAATATATGTATGTATGTATATATGAGAGTTAAAATCCATATGATTTGTGTTTAGCCTTAAATTTTATAGTATGGACTACTAGATGGAGAATTTGGACAATGTCTTTCATTTTCAGCATAAATTGTAATTTTATAACTCCTTCATACTAGAGATGAGAGCTTTAATTAATATATCGTTGAATGGTCTAAGTAAAAGCCACACATCCTCAGCTGATATAGTCTCTCTTTTAGTGAACATTAGTATGTTCTTCATGGTGTGGGTGTGTCTATTGTTCGTAGCCAGGTTGATTGAACGTGTAACTATTAGTTTAACTAAAAAGAGAGTAGATAAATTTGCTGTAAAATATTTCAAAGGGATAACGTGTATTGTGTACATGAGAGAATGTTTACCGAAAAATCTAGGAGAGAATCCTGACACGTGTACATGAATTAGCGGTCAAGCCTGGCAACGGGGACATTTCTATATATATACCCACACAAATAAGAGAGCAGGAAAAAAAAAGAGAGAGAAGAGAACGATGAAGACGCAAGTGACTATAGTAGCGGCTCTTATGATTCTGGTGGCTTTGTCTTCCACCTTGGATATGGTGACGGTAACGGTGGCTCAAGTAAACTGCATCGACAGTTGCACCACCGGCTGCGTCAAGCCCACCCGTGAGTACTCTCTTCTTTAGTCTCCCATATCATCCATTTACGTAAATCTCTTTTAATAACTTATATTTCCAGCAAAAGAGACGATCCGATGCCACCGTGAATGCGACAAAAAGTGCAGCCGAGGTAAAGTATACTGTATAAGTATAACTACTCTCTAGAAGAATAATGAAACCGGATCGGTCCGTTATACCTCTTTCATCCCTAACCGGGTGGTTAAGGTTGGAGGATACGGTCTAATCTACCATGTAACCAATCAGTATTATCTGTCCATGAAGCTAATTAATATCGTGTTTTTGTTTTGCAACTGAATGACCAAAGGGGACTCGGACCTGACATTGATGTACTTTTTTTAATTACAGGTGGTAAAGGAGGAAGTGAGACTGGTGCTTAAACTTTGTATCAATGAGATCCATGAAGATACAATTATGTTGTAATCTTATCTTTATAATCGTATCTCTAAAACGTACTATGCATACTGTAACCAATAAATCAAGTGGTTGTAGTTCATTGTTGAGTTAAAAGGGTAAAGGATTTCCCCTATGCGTCAAATCCTCCCACCAACTGTGGACCTCCTTGTTGGCTTTCTATATAGTCTATGTAAACTCTTTAAAAAGGAAGATTATTCGGTTTTCTACATGCTTATGGGATCAATCTAAAATTTAACATATAACCTAGCTCGGGTTTTAAAACATAAAAAAAATAACAACTACAATGTTTGACTGAAGCTAGTTCTTAGTTGTATTAACTTTCATATGTATATATAAATATGTCTTGCGAAGACCTAAAAGTGTTTTACATGTATAATCAAGACTTCAATCTTTGTAATAGTAAGGCTCGGGGTCCATTTTCAAATTTACAATATTACTCCAACAAATAGACCTAAACATGTTTTATATCTGTTATCAAGACTTCTGCGATCAAATCAAGCAGACCTTGGGGTACATTTGGCTGGGTAGATTTAACATTTCGACCAACAAAATATATTAGAATGGGTAGATGGCTAGCGCTAAGTAAGTTAAGGCGAGAGAATGAGTTCACTACACTAAAAATAAACTTATACTACTAAACAAATTTGGGTTTTGGAGTCTAACACAATGTCTTAAATGGTAATCCAAATCGAACAAGTTTGGCCCATGAAATACTAGTTCAAGTCAATATCATGGGTAAACCAGTTTATATAACTCTAGAGGAGAGTGAATAATGCCATTTCCAAAACACCCTAATATATAGTTTTTGATATATAGACTAAACAATACCAACTCTAACAAATATTTATTTATATCCTTTTATTTTCAGACTAAGATACTTTTATTTTATTTTCAACTAAGATATTATTATGTGGAGAACTAATTAAATCAACAATGATTTGTTTTCAGTGATAAGACTCCAAGTTCAACGGTGTTTAAATCTCTTTGATTAACACAATTTGATTAAAAAGTTTTTATAAACAAAAATTAAAAGATGTAAAAAGTCAACATTGTGGTTGGGTCTTTGCTTGATGCAAGGCGTAGGTCATGCGGCCTTGTGGACAATAATGCTTCAAAATGTCCACTTATTACAATTTCATTCTCTTTTTCTCTCTCTCACTTAAAGAATTACAAATATTAAAAAAAAAATCATCATATAAATTCGATAATAAAATCCAGAGAAGAAGCATTTGAGAGTATAATCCAATTAAAAGTTAAAAACTTTTTTTATTCTTTAATTATTTTCTTGCTGTCTCGTGAGAACTACTATTAAAGAAAAATCAAGAAAAGCTCCTGAGTACTGGAAAAAAGTAGAAGAAGACTTTATCTTTTTGTGGTGTTATTGTTGTTTCATTGACTTTATGAGTTCTTTTGTTATAGATTTAAGCTCCCACGGATCTGCTTAAATCCTTGTGATCTTGTTTTCTTGTTTCTCTCTGTTTTTATCCGTAATCTCCGGAACCAGACCCCAGTTTCTGTTCTACTTTTGCTGAGCTTCTTGATTTGGTCGGAGAAGCTTTAACAAGGTTTTTGGTGGATTTGTCTTTCTGGGTTGTCTGAAAGGTTCATCCTTTACCCTTCTCCTTCTGTCTTTTTGTGTTATCACAGGTTCTTTGGTATTGAGTTTCTTGTAACAGTTTCATCTTAAAATCTTGACTTTATAGGAAGTAAATCAGATGAGTTTTTTGTATAGTTTCCAGATTCAGTGATGACGTTTCATATCCTTGATTTATTTGTGTTACATATGAATCAGTTTTATGTGATCTAGATTTAGCATTTGGTGAATTGATTGATGTCAGATTCTCTTTGATTTAACTATTATTTGTCATAAAAGAAAAAGGTTCATGGTTGATTAAAAGCTAGCTATGTTTAGTTTCTTTATTGGGCATGCGATGTTTAAACTTTTCTTTACAGTCTTCTTTCTCTTTTGGCTCTTTTTTTTTACTTTTGATTTCTTACTTATTAAGGACGTGACTCAGATTTGCAAGGCTTTATTTTTTTCTTATCTACAGCCAGTGGAATCTCTCTTTGTTGGTTGTCAAGAAAAGAGTTGATTTTGTTTGAGCAACAAAGAGAAATGTCTTTTAGGAGCATTGTTCAAGATTTGAGAGATGGGATTGGGAGTTTGTCAAGGAGGAGTTTTGATTTTAGGCTTCATCACAAAGGGAAGTCTCAGGGCTCTTCGTTCCGTGAGTACTCGTCTTCACTTGACCTCTCACCTTTGATAGTTCAGACAAGCAGATGGGCTAATCTTCCTCCTGAGCTACTCTTGGATGTCATCAAAAGGTTGGAAGAGAGTGAGAGTACTTGGCCTGCAAGAAAACATGTTGTGGCTTGTGCTTCTGTGTGCCGGTCTTGGAGAGCTATGTGCCAAGAGATTGTCCTTTGTCCTGAAATCTCTGGGAAGCTCACTTTTCCTGTTTCACTCAAACAGGTTCGCTTTTTTTTTTGTGTCGTGTAAACATGATTCTTGTTTTAAGTTCAAACAACTAATGAAATAAGTTTATGTTTTACTGTTGTTGATTGTTTTCAGCCAGGACCTCGTGATGCGATGATTCAGTGTTTTATCAAACGAGATAAATCAAAGCTAACGTTTCATCTTTTTCTTTGTTTAAGTCCTGGTAAGCTTTCTTGTTAGGACATAACTGCTTGTGTTTGGGATTCACATAAACACACAAGTTAAACTATGTTTTTTTTTTTTTTGGTTTCAGCTCTGATTGTGGAGAATGGGAAGTTTCTTCTTTCAGCTAAAAGAACTCGTAGAACTACTCGAACCGAGTATATTATCTCCATGGATGCTGAAAACATCTCAAGATCTAGTAACTCTTACCTCGGAAAGCTCAGGTTCTGTCTGAATCCTTGTGGTCTTAGTGTATTTCTCATTCATATGTTCGCTTATTAAGTTTCTTTCTTGCTTTCTTTTTCAGATCAAACTTTCTTGGGACGAAGTTCTTAGTGTACGATACACAACCACCACCAAACACATCTTCTTCCTCTTCTTCATCTTCCTCTAGTGCACTCATCACTGACCGAACAAGCAGAAGCAGGTTTCACTCAAGGAGAGTCTCTCCCAAAGTCCCATCAGGAAGCTACAACATTGCTCAAATCACCTACGAGCTCAACGTGCTAGGCACACGAGGGCCAAGGAGAATGCACTGCATCATGAACTCCATCCCAACTTCATCTCTAGAACCAGGAGGCTCGGTTCCAAACCAACCAGAGAAGCTCCTCCCACCTCCACCACGCTCCTTTGACGACTCATTCCGCAGCAACATCTCATTCTCCAAGTCATCATTCGACCACCGCTCCGTGGACTTCAGCAGCTCTAGGTTCTCGGAGTTGGGAGTGTCCTGCGAGGAGGACCAAGAGGAGACGAGTTTCAAACCGTTGGTTTTGAAGAACAAGCAGCCTAGGTGGCACGAGCAGTTGCAATGCTGGTGTCTGAATTTCCGTGGACGTGTGACGGTTGCTTCTGTTAAGAACTTCCAGCTTGTGGCCGTGAGACAGCCACTGCCGCCGACGCAAGTGGCAGGTGGCGGCTCAGCACCACCGGCTCCTCCGGAGCAAGACAAAGTGATTCTTCAGTTTGGTAAAGTGGGGAAAGATATGTTCACAATGGATTATAGGTATCCATTGTCAGCGTTTCAAGCGTTTGCTATCTGCTTAAGCAGCTTTGACACCAAGCTTGCTTGTGAATAAAGAAGAAAACTCTCATCATCTCCTCCTCCTAAACATTCATGCTAATCTTCATGTCTCTTTTGTTCAGTCCTTTTGGTGTTCTTTTGGACAAATCATTTGTCTCAATACTCAGTTGTTACTGTGGTGAGAACCAGACGTGTACTATTATTATTATTAACCTCTTCTCTATTCTAAATCATTTGAAAACATTTAATGCAGCACAGAATGAGAATCATTATTAGTAGAGAAGAATATGATTTGAAAAGTTTTAGCTCATTGAACATAAATGAGCCAAATATGTTGTATCTTCTTTCCTTTGTTCTTCACTCTTCCAAAAGTTGTAATTGTCTCTTTGAATTCTATTACCAGTGAGATTCACAGAGCAATCTATGTCTTCAATGACAATAGTGGACCTGCTGAATGTTGTTGTGAGCAGTTTCTTTCAGATCTGAGTTGTTATTTACAGACGTGAGCTCGAGGTCATAGATACTGTAGTTCAAAAGATTAGCCATGGTTGTTATCAAGGTGGGCTTACCGGTCCCTGGTGGTCCCCATCTAGAAGGTAACCCCTCTTCCAAGCTTTCCCAATCTTCTTCTTTATATAATATAATTTAGGGTTTGGTTTTCATATATATTTAGAGCATCTCCATCCTCCAATTTCGTTCTATTTTTTACACTATAATATAGTAAAAAATAGGTTTACACACTATATATATATATCTATAATATTAATTTATTATTATTTAGTCACTCTATATTTTCATTTTAAAATAAAGTATTATCAGAATAATAATTAACTTTATTATAAAATTATTTTATTTTGAAGAAAAAAATAGAGTCTTACATATCATGATAACTGCCCTACTTTCCAAGCAAAGCTATACTAGAAGTAGGCATGGGCATTCGGGGTCCCATTCGGGTTTCAGTTTTATCCAATCAGGTCTCGGTTTTTTGGGTTTATCAAAATCAGTCCCATTCGGATTATTCGAAAGTTCGGTTCGGATTCTATCGGATTCGGGTCGGGGTTAGTAAATCTTTAAAGAACCGGTACAACCCATTATACTTTCGGATTCGGGTCCCAATCGGTTCTTTGGTTTAAAAATACTTGATTTGTACCTACTTTGTAACCAAAACATAAGTAAAATCGGTTCTTCAGATTTAAAATACCTAATGTGTAACTATTTTGTAACCAAAACATAAGTAAAATTGATTCAAAAAAATCAGAAAGAAACATCAAACTTGATCATTCAAAATCAACTGAAAGGTAAACATAGTTATTAATAGAAAGAAAACCAAATAAATGAAAGCGTAAACGAAAATCAAGTTCTTAAAAAATGAGAAACATTATTCAATAATAACAAAACATTAACTAAAAATTTCAAGTTTAAACCGCCACCTTCAACCATCAACCTTCTTGTAATAGATAATTATTTTATATGTTTAGTAATATCTTAAAATATTTTGGATATATATTAGGAATTAAGATCATGTTCAGTACACGTTCTTATTAAAAATTTTGAATGTTTCGGGTTCTATCGAATATCCATTTAATTTCGGGTTCGGTTCGGATAATACCCATAATCCGAAATACCATAAAACAAGATCCATTCGGTATTTAAATCGGATTCGAATCGGTTCGGATTCATTTTTATCGTATCGGGTTCGGTTCGGGTTTTCGGATTCGGTTTATTTGCCCAGCCCTAACTAGAAGGTGGAATTCTTTTGTGTATGTGTGTGTGTGTGTGTTTTTGTGCTCTCCGTTGGTTTTTTTTTTTGGAGAAATTTGTGCTCTCCGTTGTTGCTATTTCGAAACGAAGTTCTCTAGTAACCGCGTCAAAGTTTATATACAGTAAGATCTTACGGTTTAACCAAAACAAATCAAGGAAATTTGTCGATCAATCTTGATCAAATTTTAGAAATCATAAATGCGTTTCTCCACCCCCGCTTGTCGTTCCTTTGTTCATTCCATGTGTTTTCTCTATCTTTTCACTTTTGTTCTGCCCCACTAAACTTATCTTGAAAGCGAGGCTGTGTTATTGAGTTATTTACATTTTCAAATTTTTGTTAAACAAATTATCCAGAATTTTTGAAGGAACAGTCCCAAAAATGACACGTGACCCTTTAGAGTATCATAATCCAAGATGGTGACTACGCATAGAGTTCCGGTGCCAGTTTTGATTGATTTTACATACGTCGAAACCTTTGTCAAGTTGCAAAGCATGTACCCTTTTTTTTGCCGCCAACCTTGTTCTTTAGTTCGTTATTGCTTTGATAGTTGATAAAGTCTTATTAGATAATTTTCTATTTCGTATAACCACTAAGTTCCGTGTATTTTCGTTCTATTTGGGACTGATCCATAAGTCTAAAGTAAGCCATCCATTATTAAATCTAGCACATACTCGATTTGGATCCAGTATCAATAATTCAATATAACATACCCTTTTCAAATAAATTGTGGTTGTTTTTCCTAACTATTTTCACTGGAACACCACCGTAGTGGAAAGTTTTTATTTTGAAAAAGTTTGGTTTCTTAAATCCTAGGAATTAATGTACCTTTCTTCAAAATATTCTACACTATTATTTCCGCTCACGAATTTGAATTTATTTACCAAAATTAAAATTAATAAGCAAAAAAGAATCAAAAACTATTTTAAGAATTAGTATCAGACTATCAGTACGTACTAAACTTATAATGTTTTCTTACCCTTAATATTCCTATAGCAAAAGTAGATGAGTATATGTGCTCTCTGACCATCTAATGATGCAATATAAAACCAGAGAGGGGAAAAGAACAATATTCACGGCTAAAGTTATAGACTACTTACATAGTTACATGTAGTTGTCCTGCCTTGAGTCTTGACAATTTTTTCTTTGATCAAAGAGTCTTGACAATTAAGAATTCTGAAATATGTATAGAGAAATATGTGAATTAAATTATTATATTGGAAACACACAGAAAATACATTTTTCCAAATGCGCCAGGCCAACACTGCAATTATCTTTTTTTTCTTTTCTTTTTTTTTGTAACACACTGCAGTGATCTAGTGGTTGAATAATCAATGATTTTAATTATCTAATTAAAGGTTTAACTTAGGTGCATAAAAGAAAGGAACAAATAATACATAAACGAAAAGTAGAACATAATCCAATAACACGAGTCTATAAATTATCTCACAACCACTAAATTCACTCTCACTTCTATCAAAAGCCTCTTGGCACTTTGGTCGTTTTAGTCTCTCTATCTCATTTCTCTCGCTCTCTCTAAATCATACAAAGCTTATGAAACAAATAATGTCAGATATAATGAAGAAGAAGTGTAATGAAAATGAAGAGGGTGCAGAGCAGAGAAAAGGGCCTTGGACGCTTGAGGAAGACACGCTTCTCACCGATTACATTGCACGTAACGGTGAAGGTCGATGGAATCTGCTCGCTAAAGCTTCTGGTAATATTCCTTTTCTTTTTTTTCCCAACAAATTAAATACAATACCTACACTTGATGTGTTCATGACACTTTAGCACATGAGGATAAGTGGTCTAGAAACTAGAATTAATAATTAAATACTGCCACTTCATATTATGATCAGTTTCCATTAAAGATTGATCTCTGTCTTATACCTTAATCAATAAAAATAACAGGACTAAAGAGAAAAGGAAAAAGTTGCAGATTACGATGGTTGAATTACCTTAAACCCGACATAAAGCGGGGGAATCTCACTCCTCAGGAACAGCTCTTAATCCTCGAACTTCATTGTAAATGGGGTAATAGGTATGTTACTCTACTTTGTTCATTTTCTTTCTTGAGCTTCTTAAATTAATTTGTATTATCTCCTTTTATTTTAGGGGAAACTGTTTTTTAGACCAAATAGGTTTGGATATTGTCCCTTTAGGCTAAATTATATTTTGTACCAATTTTGACTTTAATGCCCTTTATGTATTTTCGAAATTATTAAAAAAAATAGATTTATGAAGCAAATTTTTTTAAAAAAATAGTACATAATGATGAAATCTCTAGATCTATATAGTGATAATTTTTTCTTGTTTTAAAAATATGTAAAAAATAATTTCATATATCTATTCTACCGAAATTAGAATATGTATTCTACGGATTGGAATACGGAATCTACTTTTTTTACTATTTCTACGAATTGCAGAATATGTTTTCTACGGAGATAACATGAATCTAAAATAGTTTGGACTACACATTCCACGCTTATCATATAGTTCTAAAAAGAATAGAAGTTGAAATCTAAATTCGTACTTAAATCTAAGACAAGTAGAAGTCAGAATCTAAATTCGCACAACGTTCTAATACACGTAGAAACTGATTTCATATCTTTTTACACAGTTCTACGTTTAGTAGAAACTGAATTCTACGGATAAATATTATTAGATCCGAAAATATAGCAAGAATATCTTAGAGAATATTCTGTTACCATATTTAAAACTCCATTTTTTTTTAAAAAAAAAGGAAAATTCGACTTTTTTTTTTTAAAAAAAAGGAAAATCGATTTTTTTAAAAAAGAGGAAAATTCAATTTAAAAAAAAAAGGAAAATTCAAAAGCAAAAACTTTATTAAAAGGAAATTCGATTAAAAAAAGAGGAAAATTCGATTTTTTTGCAAATATTCAGTTTCCATATTTATAAAATCGATTTTAAAAAAATAATAAAAGAAAAAACCGTTTTCAAATATGGGGTTTTTTATTTTTTATTTTATTTTCAATTATAATTTTTTTATTAAATCAAAAATATCTTATTTTATTTTTTTAAGTTTTAATTTTTTTTTAATTTCGAATATACTTTTTGATCAAATCGAAAATATATTGTTTTTTTTATCTTTTTATTTTTTTTAATTTCTAATACAATTTTTAATTAAAATTATAATTTTATTATTATTTTCTAATTATAATTACAAATTATTAAATTGTTCTAAGGGTATTATTGCCATTTAGGAAAAAATTAACTTAATGGGACAATAACTAAATGGGATTAGATTAAAGGGACAACTTCCTAATAGTTTTGGTTTAAAAAAACTATTTTCTCTTTATTTTATATGATGATTTGGTTAAAAGTTATGAAGATTAGAAAATAACAAAATGTCCTTTACTTTTTTTCCCCTTGAAAACATATTTTACTGATTTACTCTTATACGAAAAAAACAAAATTAGCCACTAATTCAGGACAATTTATAATACAAATGATCATAAAAGGTAAAATAAACTTAACCTTTGCCGCTTTGCGTAACTTTTTCTCATAATTAAAAAAATATGCAGAAATATAATGTAAACATGTTGTTTGCAGGTGGTCCAAAATTGCGCAATATTTACCCGGAAGAACAGACAATGAGATTAAAAACTATTGGAGAACTAGAGTGCAGAAACAAGCACGCCAGCTCAATATTGATTCTAGCAGCCACCAGTTCCTGGAAGTTGTCCGTAGCTTCTGGGTTCCAAGATTGACCCACAAGATGAAAGATAGCTCAAACACCAATACTAAGTCTCTTCCTATGGATTCACTTGGACCCATCTTGCAAGACAGTAAATTCTCACATGATTTGGGTTTCAACAACATAGATTGTTCCACTTTCGTGTCTCAGGATCTGACGAAAATTTCACAATTCATGGATTTGTCTGATCTTGAAATCCCCAGTTCAATGCACCTGGAGGAATCAAGGGGGAGTGTCATTCAATATGTGAATGAAGATTATAGATCTTTTCCTTGCCTAGAGGATGAGCACATAGTGACCACCATGGGCAATTTAGAAATTCTACCATTCCAAGATTGTCAAGTAGGAGTGTCGACTTACCAGGAGGATGTGACACAAGATCCAATGTGGAACATGGATGATATTTGGCAGTTTGGGGAGTACGCACCTCTTAATTAGGTTGTGGAAACCATTGAAATTGATGTTCATATGGGCATCTACTGTTGGAGTGTCTCAACCAGAGTCTCATGAAAAAATAGTAATTTTAATTAGAGAATTTCTCAAAAGTTTCAGAGTCATTTGAGAAACTTTTACATGAGTTTATTGAGATTTTGAGAGATTCTCTAATTCTAATTTTTTGTAAGAAAATATTTTTTTTGTAAGAGACTAATGGTAAGAGACCATTGATGCAGATTGTATAGAGCATCCCTATTGAATGTACAAGAGGGATTCATGAGGAATGCTCTCACACTTTAAAAAAAAAACATTATTATAATGTCCCCATGATAAACTCGTCTCACCTGAACTCTTCCAGATAAACCTGTATCAATACTGTTTCGTGGGTCATATGCCATATGGCACCCTGCGATTGATCCGTTAATTTTTTTTAAAGTAAACAAAAAAAATAAAAATTAATTTTTTTTTTCTGTGAACCTCCCTCCCATAGCTTCATTAATGGAGGTGCTCTTACAACCTCAAAGGAGATTTTGAGTATTGTATCCTCTCTTTTTTCTGCTTGCTATAGTTTATAGATAAATCTTGATTAATTGATGCAAAGCTCAAAAAGAGCCAATGAAAAACTGTTAAGTACATTTATTTTCTATAGTGTTTTACGTACGTGGAAGAATGGGGTCGAGTAATCTAATATTGACTAACGATGAGGATGTGAAAACTGATAGAAATAGACTAGTTCTCGTCTTTGAATATCAAACTGTTGTCATTTTCGTTAGTTTTTAGATCTTATGAAGGAGAACAAATCTAATATCACCTATACATGTGAAATATTTCAAAATCTATGATTTATTTACACACATTAATGTTAAATCAAAGAAAATGATGCTGAGATAGTGAAAGTTCTAGACAATAATTGATGAATTTTTTCTTCGAAATTAGACGTGTGCATGTAAGTTAAGTCGACGGTACGTTTGACATTATATGATTACTTTGTTTTTACAGAATTATAGGATAGGATCATTTATGTGCTATGATAGTTTTTAACTCAACATTTTTTCAAGAAACATATGAATCGAGGATTCGGAACCATGTAACTGCTACATTATAGATTCGAACCATATACATTAGCAACATAATTAATCATTACTTATATTTTCTCCTAATCTTCTGTATGCCTTGACCAAAAACTATAGACCTCCTGTAATACATACAGATTTATTTTTCATATACAACAAATATGGGAATATGGTTTAGATTGCATCTCGTTCGATTTGATATGATACATGTAAGTCAAAAAAAAAAAATTTACATGTAAGTCCATTGCATTTAGCCATTTGCATAATTATATTAAGAGGGACTTGGTCTGTCTCCACATGAGATGCACATAGTCCCTCACGAGCTTCGAATTAGTGGAGAAAGGTAATTTTTATTTTTAGTAATGAAGTGAATACCCTTGAATTACTTGGAGGTAATTAGTTCCTCTTCATTACGTCCAAATAAGAAAAAGAAAACTAGTTTTTCATCCAAATAAGATTTTGGAAAAATAGTTTTTGTAATAACTATCTAATCCTAAAAAAAATATTTGAAATATTTGACATTGGTTTTATATTTTGTATTTATCTTATTTTAATAGGTTTTCTTTTTTTCTTGGTCAAACAAGAAATGCATTACTCTCAGGGAGCTTAGTCTCCATTAATAGAGTTCATTACAGACATAGCTAAAGCTGATTTCACCACTGAATCAGCTGCAGCATTGAAGTTTCTAGATATAAAATGAAAGGAAATTACATCAAAGAGAGGGAGATAATGATAGATATCAAACATGATACCGAATAGTTTAGGTTGGGTCTCTTTCATCTTCAAAAGCTTGATGAGAGATAGGGAATTAGATAGAACCACTAGGGATCGGACGTTTGAAAACACGGCAAGAGATACCGCACGGTGAATAGCAATGGCTTCTGCCATAAGAGCTGACAAAACATGGATATGAGCTTCGGAGAGAACCGGGAGATTCCGAGCATTTTCACCAGTGATCTTATTTTAATAGGTTTTCATATAATAACAAATGCTCTCATATTTTTCTGTGTTCACTCTCCTTCTTAGAAATAAATCTATTAACAAACTTGTATATCAAAATCATATACGTATTAGAAAGATAATAGAAATTAATTTACATATAATTCACCAATCATTTGTGTTCACTGAGAAGAACATCAACAATTAATTAAAATATAATTAGACTTGTCAATAAAAATAAATTAACTAAAATTTATAATAAAATTTTTTAAGAACTTGTCAATAAAATTAACTTAATTTTTTAAATTATTATTAAAATTACATATTTTATTATTAACTTATTTGATATTTTATTCAAAATTGTGGTATATTCTTTTAGTAATTATTAGTATCTTAAGAAATTATAAGTCAAGGTCTTAAAAATAGTAGAAATATAAATAAGAAATTTTCAAATATTAAAATATAAAATTAAAAACAGCTAGAATAAAAAAACAAAAATCTAAATCACCATTCATGTTTTTAATAATTTAAAAGCTACTGCAAAATAAAAATATCATAAAACATGTAAAAGCCAACAAAACAAAAACCAAAAGCTAAAAATTATATAAACAATCAACATGTTAACATAAATGTGTTATTAAATTTTTTTATCATAAACCAAAAACTAAAACTATAAATTATAATCATCATTTGTGTTTTTCCAAAAACTAAAATCTACTGCAAAATCAAAAACCAAATTAAAAACTACAATCTGAAAACTAAAAATGTAAAAGTCAAAAACTAAAAACTAAAAACTAAAATTTAAAAACCATCCAAACAATCATCACCTATATTTTTGGAGGTCAGTTCATGGAAACTATAGAATGATTTGGACTCAAAAGGCATTTTTAAAGTTGTAATAAACTTTTAAATCATTTTTTCGAGGTCCGGAAGGCAAGAGTACATACATTTATTTCATTACTTTTGAGTCTTTGACAGAGTTGAAAGTTTGTGCATGCTTTGTCTTTTCTCACCTCCAATAATTCAGGTTTTGTATGGATCACATTTCTATAAGATTTTTTTTGACACATCCAATTTCTATAAGGTAAATAGAAAATAAAATTTTACATATGTGTGTGTGCGTGTATTATGCAAACTGTCTTAACCTGTGCAAATGGACTTATTCGTGCCGCTCCAAGCCATATTTATATGTCAAGTCGTCATTTATCAGTTTGTTTTGGATATATTGCTATTACTCGGAACCATTCATGATTCATGTACATGGAGCAGTGGGGCGTTTTGTAATTATATATATTAAAAAAAAAATATTACCAATATTTTTTTTTTTTTCAGTGTTTCAAAAGGTTTATATGTAATAGCCAGATGAAGCGCAGTTTCGCCGATAGTTTCTAGACTTTACACTCACTAAAATAAAGATGTAACCAGATCTCATATTCGCATGGTATGAAACAGCTACTTATATTTCTGTCTTCGACTAACTTGGCAAAACAACTTTACTATAAACACTTCTACACAAGCAGGGGCGGACCTAGGTGGTTAGGGGATGTAGCAAGTGCCCCATACAGATTTTTGTTATTTCTTAAGTATTTTACCTAAAATTTATATATATAGTTTTAGACTACATTTTTGTTACACTAGTGCTCCACACTAGATAAATCTCTGCATCCGCCCCTGTACACAAGCCTCGTTTTGTTTATGACTTATCTTCTATAGCATAATAGCATTACACGAAAATACAAAAAAAAACGTGTTATAAAAACTTCTCTAGATACTTAGATAGCCATCGTAAAATTTGGCATCATTCTTTCCCTTATATCATCATCTTCACCCATTTTAGTCTACTAAAATTCATTAACGTGTATTCCGGGGAATCCAACAAAAAAGGGAAATTGGAGAAACATTGGCCATATAAACTGTTAGATGGTCAAAGTTGTTCAAGGATGATGTTGTTATAAAGTCGTATTTATTTGTAGGAATATTAATCAGTCAAACTTAGTGACCAACGAAAAATGTTGTCACTTGCCACTATCAACATAAGAATCACCTTAATTAGTAATTTCTAAGATGTACGTAGTTCATGCAACAGTGATTTTCTGGCATCGGTTAACTCAATGAGACCTCTAGTATAAATAAACCCATAACCACGGAACCTCAGACTTTCATATCGTCTACCTATATTTTGACATATTCGGACGAACACATGCTTCTTACTCTATATATTTTTTCATATAACTTCATTTTTACCATATTAACATAGAAAAATCATAAGCCATTTTACAAAAAAAAACATAGAAAATTACATATTTCAATAAACTAATGTGTAAAATGAATTTATTATTAAGTAGACTTTTATATATGTCGGTCCCATTGAAATATTTCGAGACCAAATAATAAAGCCGACTCTGAAAATTCGTTGCTGTCGTTAGATTTTTCCCAGCTAATTAATTAATTAAAATTAGTTTACTAAATCAAGTACATAAACATGTTTATGCGATTTTATATAGTTTATATTACTGTTAAAGTACTGTTTTATTATATAACTAGGTGTTTTGCCCGCACTTGCGGGCTTAATAATTTTACTAATATCTATAAATAAATATATAATCAATTTATGTAAATTATAATAAATTATTGTTCATAGACTCAAAATATTTAATAATAAAATAAAGAAATTCTTTCTATATATAAAATTTTTCATCATCATATAAATAATTTTCATTACACAACTTATATTTGAAAATACTCATAAACTTAAAACATATAGTAATAAATTAATATCATTTTTAGACATAACAAAAAAGTATAAAAAATTATCTTTAATAATGTTTTGGATAACACAATATAAATTATCTATACATAAAGTCTTTGCGAACTGATTTTTCATAATTAACTATATATTAACAAATAGAATTATTTTCAACGTTAATAAAGACTTTATAACACAATATAAAAAAGTTAGATAAAGATAATTATCAAATTCATGAGATTCATTTTTTAATTTAGAATTAATTATATGTTAACGAATATAATTATTTTTCAAGGTTGATAAAGACTTTATCACATAATATAAAAAAAATTAAAATAAGGATAATTATCAAATAAATAAAATTCGTTTTTAATTTATAATTAATTATATATTAACTAATATAATTATTTTTAAGGTTAATAAAGACTTTATAACCCAATATAAAATAGTTTTAGATAAAGATAAATCTAAAATCCTTGAAATTCGTTTTTTATTTATGTTTAATTATATTAAAAATTTAATTATTCATTAAGGATATAAACAATATTAACCGCTTTAACTTTCAACGTGAGAGCTCTGTTGCAAAAAACCATTCACAAATAATAGTATAGATTACCTAAATCACAGAAAGTTACAACTTAATCAGCAAATTCACTTAGATTTTATAATTGAAAATATATTTTTAAGATAACAAGCTAATATAAAAGAATTAATATATTTTCTAAAAATAAAATATTATTAACATAAATTATTTTTTTATTTTATAATAAATTATTAAAACATGAAAATAAGTAAAATAACCTAAAATCATGGAGAAGTTGACAACTAAGAAAAATTACTTCTAAAATAATAATTGAAAAATATATTTTTAAGATAACAATCTAATACAAAAGAATTAACATATTTTCTAAAAATATAATATAATTAACATAAATTCGTTTTTATTATATAATAAATTATTTAAACATGAAAATAAGTAAAATAACCTAAAATCATGGAAAAGTTGACAACTAAGCAAATTTACTTTTTCTAAAAATAAAATATTATTAACATAAATTCTTTTTTTATTTTATAATAAATTATTAAAACATGAAAATAAGTAAAATAACCTAAAATCATGTAGAAGTTGACAACTAAGAAAAATTACTTCTAAAATAATAATTGAAAAATATATTTTTAAGATAACAATCTAATACAAA
>CAKOAT010248487.1:324358-364148 GCA_932364175.1 Eruca vesicaria subsp. sativa | reverse complement strand
CTTTTACACTGTGCTTTTTTCAATATTCCACTAGTGTCCCTGCCCAAACCTTTGCCTAAACCTCTGCCCAAACTATCTTGATTCTCTCTCTTTCTCTCATGTCTCTTCCTGAACCATAATTTTCTTTCTTCTTCCTTCTTTTTCTTGTATCTTCTCAAAATTCTTAAATACTTTTTTTTTTCATTTCTACAATATTCTTCCTCATTTGTTTTCGGTTTCCACCAAGTAGATCCAATATCCTCCAGATGTAATTCTTTCAACACAGTGTCTAAATCTAGCGAGTACTATCCTCTTGATGAGTTCGTCTACGGTAGCCTCTCCATCGTTTTTGCTTTGATGTCGATTATGATATGAAGTTTTTAAGCAAATCCATGGTACATAAAAGAGATATATATTTGATTCACATCATGGTACATGAAAATGGCCGTATGGATGGACCTTACAAGTAAGAAAGAGGAGGTTCTTCCCAAGATCGTTAACAATGATCTTAATCTCACATTTCAATACAAATATCTGTAATTGCTATATAACAACTATATTTTTATTAACCGATAAATATTTGTTTAGATGCATTAAGTCTTGTGAGTATATATATGTTTAGTTAGCTGTTAAAATTGTAAATAAACTTTTTTTTATGTTAATATTTTTGTTACAAATTAGTTGTGGTTATATGATAAATGGCTTGTACGTTTCTATACAATATATTGTCATTAGCAGATAAATGTATGATTAGATGTTACAAAACAAGTTGCCGTTTCTAAAATAGTTGATAAAATATTAAAAATAACTATTGAAAGCTGATACATGGTTTAGTAGATACTACAAAAAAATTTATCTTGCTAAATTTTATCATTATCGTTAAACCTTTTTGCTTAATAATAGATGTCATATATGATATATGGTTTTTAAATCTCTACAAATATTATCATTAGCTGATACATATTTACTTAGCTGTTATAAAACATGTTATCCCCTTTTAAAATATTTGGTATGATGTTAAAAGATATATTTTTAACTGATATGTGGTTTATTAAATGTTACAAAATAAGTTATTGGTTAACTAAATCATTATCTATTTAAATTATATATTTACGGTTAACAACTATTGTATCATATAAGCATTGGCTGATACATATTTAGTTAGCTGTTATAAAACATGTTATCCCCTTTTGAAATATTTGGTATGATGTTAAAAATATATATTTTTAACTGATACATGGTTTATTAAATGTTACAAAATAAGTTTTTGGCTAACTAAATCATTATCTATTTAACTTATATATTTACGGTTAACAACTATTGTATCATATAAGCATCAAAAAATATATGATAAGACTGATTTTTCATTATTATGATTAGTGTATGTTTATATTAAAAAAGTTATCCACTAACAATTTCTATAATAGTTTATGTTAAGCTTGGCGTCGTTCGTTGTTAACTACATTAAAATACATTCAAGTTTTCTACTGTGTTTTTTTTTTCTCTTTTCTAAATTGTCGATTTACTAAAATCCTGCAACCAAATGCAATCCCTAGTTTATCGTTGGAAGATTCATAAATTGTGAACACTTTCCGGATGTGATGGTGACGAGTGCGAGTCAAAAAAGGAGGATGTTAGTGTAAAATTATGTTGGAAACAGAGTAGACAATGATTAAGGAATTGATGAGAAAATCGATTGTGGATATGGTGAGAAGATTTTTACATAATTAAGAATGAGAATAAATCTGTGTATTGAAAGAAAGATTATTAGTAAAAGAAAGAAGAAATATATGGCAAGCATGGAAAATCACGATAGAGAAAAGAGAAAATGGATGAATGTTGGGGCAGGGACAAAATTGTCAATTTATGCTCATTATGCTACAGTGATTATTGTTTTACATGCCATTAGGGTAGTTACCTAATATTGGTCATGATTATGTATATTCAGCAAATTGACCCAAAAATTTATCTATTTCAGAGTAAAAATTATAACAAAGTGTACAAAAATAAAATAAGAGAGAACGAGTCTAGGTTAGACAAAATAGTTAGAATACGAAGATTAGTATTGTAAAAAATCAAGTAATGACTAACCTTCAATATTTTGTTTGAGTGAGATGTAAACTACATGAATTACGTGACTTCCATATTCAAATTACCAAGATAAAAGGATGACTTTTTTTGAAACACATGAACGATGGCAAACTTTGAATGGTTGTTGATTTGAAAATTGGGAGTCAAATCTCTCACGCCAATAACTTTAACCTAATGTATCTCCTCTAACCCAAACAACACGGTTCCACTTTGAGTATAAGAAAATTTGTCAACAGAATTGTTATAAGAACCATTGAACCAATGGTGCAAAACCCTACAGGTGGTAACTAGATTCTTTGAGTATGCCTACCTAGGGATAAAATATCTGTAAATATCCATAACTATAAATACAAATAGTTTTAGAAAATGATATCTGATCCGATACTTTATATGCATATATTGAAAGAAATATATATATATATATATATATATATATATATATATAAGTTATCTGAATATTATATTGTATATATGTTTTACAGTATTTTATTTATTAAATTTATTATATTAGCTAGTAAATTTTTTTAAAAAAATTTATTTTGTAATAAAATACTTTCATGAACATTTACTTTGTATTTTCTTTTATTTTTTAAAAAAAAATATTTGTATGGATCGATTTTGAATATCTAATTAAAAATCTAATTTTTATGCATATTCGGGCACACCAAATTTTCAGATGGCTATAAATCGAATTAAGTTGGATAATTGATTATTCAAACGAAATAAAGTGAATCATGTATACCTCTAAAAATATGGATATCTGATATGTGTCCGCCCCTATGCCTATCAACTAAACGGACTATTCAAGAACTAAGTGTTAAAATTATTTGTTTATTTATTATTTATTAGATATTTTAATTTTGTAAGTTTTCTTATAAAGCTATTTTGATGAATTATAAAAATTTAGAATATCCAAAAAACGAAATGAGGCACATTTGTTAAATTACACTAACACTGTTACTTGATTTAATAATTTACACCAATTTAATAATATTAATTTGACCGTTTTAAATCGATTTAGAATGGTTGAAACTAATTTAAACCATTTTAAGAATTTTTTTTCTGTTATAACCAATTTGATGTCTAAGTGTCATATAAACCAATTTTTAGAACATTAATAAATAAAATCAATTATAAGAAAAACACTACAAAGGCTAAACTATCAGTCATTCTACCACTAAATTCAAAAGGCTTTTCCAAAAGATATTGTGAATGCTCTGATTTCTTTAATATTCTAACTTATTTATATTCATGTGGTATCTAATGTGGCAATAAAAATCAGTTTCCAAGAACTTTTTTTTCCTTTAGAAAATTAAAGTAAAAGACATATACTTTTGACACTAAAATAACATTGTTGAACCAAACTCTAAATACAAGATAGCAAAAATATTTGCAAAAGTATTTACAAAATAAAGAAGAGTTCCTTCCCTCATATTGTGCCACGTCACTAATTCGTGCTCCAACAACACGCCACGTGTCCCATCTCTATAAACTTTGTGTTTCATTAAGTCATATATTTCGTGTGAATGGGCTTATTCCGTTTGTGTTATTGGGCTTATAGTTTGATGTGGAGATAGCTCGATAGTCTTGCAGAAACAACTCTATTTATGCTTTCACGAAACATGGAAATTTACGGTTATTCTCTCCCCTTTGTTCTGCGGCGACCAAGAAATGATCGTCTGGTTCTCTATTACCTTCAATGGTGTTTTGAGAGATTTTTTGACTCAGATTAATCTTCACTCGCATCTCTTTGTATTCACTCTTAGTAACTGAAACTCTCTGAGATACAAATGCTTCCCTTTTATGGCCTTCTTAAATCCATAGTTAGACGTGTAACACAAACTGACATTGAATGCTATGAGATATTCCTCTGCAATGCGATGTATCAACAACTATAAAATAGTTAGCCTTTTTATTTTACAATAGATCATATATTTTTTTTTAAACATTAAAATAATATAGTAAATAAATTTACTTATACTAATATATTTACTTTCTAATATCTTAAGTTCACAAACTTCTTATTGAAAATAATAAATTTGATTAAATAAATATTATATAATCCAAAACTATTATAAAACACTTTAGCATGTTATATATAAATAATTGATTTTAAATGAAGTCAGAATATATAATAAATATTATATATAGAATAAAGTGTAAGAATTATACTATGCTAATTTCCAAGTATCAATTATTTTAAATCTCTAATCATGGGTTATTTAGATTACGTAATTATTTCATACATCATAATAGTATATTTAATACTCAAACAAAAAATGTATAATTTTAGATAGTAATGCTCACTTTTAATTTTTTTATGTAATCTAAACTTGGAGCTGCTTATTAGTTATTACTTATAACTTCATTAAACTTATCGAGCAATTTTTTTAAAACTATCTTTAACTATTACAATAGTTAAATTAAAAAAACATTAAAAAGCAAAGTAATATATTCCTTAAAATTTTAATAATTAATAAGTTTATGTTTTTAAAATAAATAGTCAAATAAATAGATAAATTGTTTTAATAAAAACATGAAAATTAGTTTTAATTTAAGTTAAGAATAAGTTACATTTTAAGTAATTTATATTATTTGTTAATCCGCCCGTAGGGCGGGCCTACCCTAGTTTACAAAAAAAAAATGTTTGAGGTCATGTACAGTTCATTTTGAATCTTTAGTCTTTATTAGACCAGACAGCACTAATCATCTGTCATTAATACAAACTCCCCAACGAGAATCGCCAGCCTCACCGACGCCGTCTTCGTCTCACCATTGTACCCACATCTGCTTCCGTCAATCCCGTCATCACACCGTTAACCATCCTCATGTCTCCCACCGTTATCTCCCCGTTGACGTCATCCTCGACGTAGATCTTGTCAACGCCCCCGGCGTTGACCCTCACGATCTTCCCGAGTAACCTCCCCGGCTGCCTCCATTCCGCGAGCAAAGCCGGCATCCTGAAACCGTCGCGTGCATCCCACGCACTCACTTCCACGGTTTCGGCTCCTTTCTTCTCCGCAGCTAAGAAAACCGCCGGAGACAACGACGAGGAAGCTCCGTACTTGTTAAAGAAAGAAGCCACCGCGTCATGACTTCCTTCTAAATCAAGATTCTCCCATAGCTTCACGACTCCGCTTGACAATAAGTCGCCGAAGCTACCACTGCACCGCCGCATCATCCATGGTACATTTCCGATTATACCCTTCTCCTCATTGTCTTGGTAATAACTAAATCTTTTAACGCGTGAATCGCCGTTGACGGAGTCGTCTTCTTTATCATGGTCCTCGTCTTCGTCGTCTGAGGTGTCTGAGGAACAAGATGAATCGGAGTCGCTGTCGTAGTCATAGACAAGAGCTGGGGAAGGTAGAGACACGTCTACATGTCTTAACCTAAGGACTAGGTTTTTGATTTTTGTAATGGTGAATGAAGCAAAAAATGCAAGAAGCAATAAAGCGCCACATTTCAAGAAACTATAAGCATGATGTAACTTTCCAACGCTGGAGACGGCAAAGGGTCGAGATAATAACGACTGGTCGTTCATTGAGTTTATCCCCACGTCAATGTCGCTTATCCTGTTAATCACCGGTACCTCCATGGTGAGGGGTTGAAGATTGAGTTTCTTTTGCTTGGTTATTATAAGGAAAGGAAGTTTGAGAAAGAGAAGAGGTTTTTGGCTTTAGGGGTCACGCGTGTATTTAAAGAGAGGAAGAGAAAGACTTTTAGATGATGTGGCAGATAGCTAGAGGATAGAATTACAAAACACGTAAGGAGAAAGGTGGCGGCGGATGCTTTCCAGGAAGTGCGGGCCGAAAAAGATAAGAGCACACGTTTCGTGAGTCAGCGTCTTGCCATTTGTGGATATATACGTTTCATATTTGACGAAGTCTGCTACCACATTTACGATTTAGCGTTACTTAGGGGAATTTAGCTACATATTAATTTGTCGTTCAAAAAAAAAAAAACTACGTATTGATTAAAATTTGATTAAACAACTTTACTGTAAACCATTTGGCGGCTGATTTATCGTAATGTTGAATATATAATTTTCTTACGTTATAGCATAAAACTTGCAGTTCTTTTACACAAAAAAACATATAACTTGCAGTTTATTAAAAATGCACCAAAAAAGTATGATATAAACCGGCTGATTTTGCGACAATTAGATAAATATCACGTTGCTAATTTATACTTGATATGGACAAAATTTTGCCAAACTCAGTGGCAGTGATATTGACGAATATACTTTGATCAAGGCAGATTTCGATCAATTTTTGTTTGCCTAAGTTTTTCCAGGATAAAATTGTTATTTTCTTTCATAAGGCATTATACCATATAATTTTAGGTTTGCCTATTTTCGCATTTTACTGGAAGCAAAAACGCACATTTCCAAGTTGTTATATATATTTAGATGATTGGATCATCTCGATCTGAGTTAAGAACAAGACCTTAAAACAATGTTCTTGTGTAAATAAAACTTGAAACACTATTACAAAAAAAAAAAAAAAAAGAGAGACTTGGTTTATTTGGAAATATATAGAATATGGAGTAATTGTCATTCTTCATATTGTTTACCATTCAAGTATGACGGTGAAGACACCTCTCATGTGCCTAGTAGGGTCCAGAGGAACCCTAGACTTCATACTCCATACAAGTTGATCGTCTGGACGAGCCAAAATAAATCCTCTCTCTCTCTGACATCTTACAAATACTCAACCAAGAAGCTTCACCATTTTGTTCTTTAACTTCCATAACGTCAACAAAACTTTCACATGGAACTAATGCTGATTTTCTCTCCCTTTCAACACCGTCACCACTACTACTAGGCCAGACCACACATACTTTTACATTAACCTTAAATTCTTTTGCCAATTTGATTGTAGCGCGAGCTAGCTCATAGGACTCTTGTAAGGGAAGATATTATAAGTAGAAACTCCACTTTGTCGATCGACATAAGATCCAGTGTAGAGACAATAACCTCTCTTGTGGAATCTGACAGAATTTTCACATACATATGAAGCAGGTTTGAAGCTGGTTCAGCGCAAGGAACATAGTCACCAGCTCCAGGCTCGTTATCAGGAACAATGGCTCCCTCTTGGTACTATTTAGTAAACACAGTAGCTTTTGTTACTCTGAAAATCCATATCTTTAGTTGAAATGTAATGTCAGAAACACAGTGATTGGTCGGAAGTCAATACTAAATCCAATGATATGCTAAAGATTTTACCACTCACATCGTACAGAGTATGACCCCCATTCTCTCTTTTCGAGCAACGATTGTCACGCGCGCTTTATGTCCCCGTGTACCGCGCCGCAGGGAATTCCACCACTATATTCGTTTTTTCCTTTTCTTCAATCAAACGATCGATCGCAACTGAGAGACCTTCACCAACCGGTGGATTGAATTCCTCCGCTCCGCTCCGATCAGATCCGATGTCGCTGCTAAACCAACTCTTCAACCGTGGAGTCTTTGGCGCCAAATGGTTCCTCCTTCTTCTTAGCCTTATACGTGATCTTGTTTACTATTTAATCGATCCGATCAATTACTCTTTCCTTCAACTTAATTTTATGTTATTGGCAGCAAAACATCCTTAAACTTGGCGATAGCAAGGATGAAATTACTACAAAACAAGAGAGACATGCATCTCAAAAACATGAAGAAAGAGATTGCTCAGTTCTTACAAGCTGGACAAGAACCAATCGCTCGAATCAGGGTCCTTCCTTTGTCTCCTCATCACATTCACAATCTTATTTAATCTTAACAACTGATATGTTTCTTTTTGGCTTGAGATTATTAGGTGGAGCATGTGATCAGAGAAATGAATCTATGGGCAGCTTATGAGATAATAGAGCTCTTCTGCGAGTTTATACTCGCTCGTGTTCCGATTCTCGAAACTCAAAAGTTAGTCTTTTTTTTTTTTTTTTTTTTAAATATCTGTGATGATTTTCTTATATTGTAATGGAATTTAGGGAATGTCCGAGAGAGTTGAGAGAAGCTATTGCTAGCATTATTTTCGCTGCTCCTAGGTGTTCAGAAGTGCCTGATCTTCTCCAGCTTAAGAATCTTTTTGGTACTAAATATGGGAAAGAGTTTGTCATGGTTTCTTCTGAGCTCCGTCCTGATTCTGGTGTCAATCGTACAGTTAATATATTTATATATACTTAGCTTCTTTCTTATTCATGTTTTTGAATGAAGTGATGTCGCTTAACTAGTTGGATTTTTTTTTTTTTGTGAGCAGATTATTGAAAAGCTTTCTCCTGCAAGTCCGTCCGGAGAGGTAAGGCTCAAGGTTTTGAAGGATATTGCTAAGGAGTATAGTTTGAATTGGGATTCCTCTGCCACGGAAGCAGAGTTCATGAAGAGCCATGAAGACTTACTGGTACCTCTTGTTGAACACTGATTTTTTTTTCAGTTTTTGAGAGAAAGCTAGTTGGTAACATGCACAAAGATTAATGAAGGGGGGAAACAATGATTTCACCAATATAGAAATAACATGTGCATTGGATTTAAAAGTTTTCAATTCAATAAATATATGTCTGCAAGCATAACAATAGAATGATAATCTTTCCACATATAGCGGTTACTGTGAATGTTGAGTTTGGTTCAAATGGTATAAACCTAATGAATTCTGTTTATAAATTTGAATGGTTTGGGTTGAAATGTCATTTGTAGGGTGGAGCTAAGCAGATACATCGTCAAGATGGTGTCTCTGAGTCTAGACCGTCCCAGCAGGGCCACACTCAGTCTTCGGTTACTAGGGAAGCTGAGTTTCTGCCTGCAGAGGCCACAGAGAGACTCCAGAGGCTTCAAGCTCAAAACCCAGTGAGCAAAAACATGTCATCATCACCTAAGCTGCATGTAGCTTCTCAACCGCCTCCTGATACAAGGCGGGATCAAGGTGATGTAATGGAGAGAGCTCGGGCTGCTATAGCTAGCGCTGATCGTGCAACAGCAGCAGCACGAGCTGCAGCGCAACTAGTGAATGTCACTTATGGGGCTGCACCTGTTGTAGCAACAGAAGGGAAGCCTTCAAACTTAATGTAATTGCCACGTCATCATTTGTGAAGGATGTATAACCAATGTTTCTTTAGGTTTGGAAATGAGTATATGCTAAAGAGTAACGATGAGATTATCCCCTATGAGTTGTGACTTGTGAAATGATTTGAAAAGTAACTGAGTTAAATCAAGAAAATGGTTACCTAGTTATACCACTTTTATATAAATTAAAGTACTTTGAATATTTTCCAAAATGTTGGTTTGATATTCACAACGAATATAATGTCAAATAATTCTATTTTGCTTTATTTACTTATTTTTTCATAGTAAACTAGGGCTCTAACTGGTGACTATTAAAATAGGAATAGGAATGAGTAGGAAAATAATAAGTAGGAAAATAATAAGTAAGAACAAAATAAAATGAATGAAAATGAATATTTATTACTTTGGTTCCATATCAATTTTGTTAAGAAATATTTTTGTTCTATAATTCTTTAGAATTCAAGAAATAATAAGGAGCCATACGCAGGAAATATTCTTTATGAATGGTGTTTTTTTTAAGGAATAAGTAGGAATTGGTTATTCCCCTTCGTTCCTTATGTTACTATTTAGACCCTAGGTGTTTGGTCCGCACTTGCGGACATAACTCTCGTATTAATATTTATTAATAAAAAATAGTTTTAATTATATAATCAATAATAAATAAAATTATAAAAATTCTAATAAATGATCAAAATTACCTAGGATCATGGAGACAAATCAACAAATTCACTTTTCAAATAATTATGTTGATTATTTATATTTAATTATGATTTATATTTAATTATTAATAATATAATTTTTGTATCTTAATTTTAAGTTTTAAAATATAAAAATATATTTTCAACATAACAACATAATCCATAATGATTATCTTATTTTAGAAAAATATTAAATTATTAATATAAATTTGTTTTAGTTATAGTTAAATATTAAACTATTAATATAAATTTGTTTTAGATAAATATAATAGTTTTTATATCTTAATTTAAAATTTAAGTTTTATATATAAAAATTAAATATATCTTAATTGAATATAAATCATAACTAAATATATCTTAACTTTAAGTTTTATAATAGGAAAATATATTTTCAACATAACAACATAATCCATAATGATTATCTTGTTTTAGAAAAATATTAAATTATTAATATAAATTCGTTTTAGTTATATTTAAATATTAAATTATTAATATAAATTTGTTTTAGATAAATATAGTAGTGTTTATATCTTAATTTAAAATTTAAGTTTTATATAGAAAAATATATTTCAAGATAATAACATAATTCACAAGAATTATCTTATTTACTAAAAATATGATATATTCATGTAAATTCTTTTTATTTATAAATAAAGTATATATAAATATTAATAATATGATAAATAAACAAAATTACCTAAACTTATGGAGAACATCACAACTAAGCAAATTTACTTCTTAAATAATAGTATAGATTCCAACCAAATAACATAGATGTCAATTCAGTCATCATTAGACATTGATACATAGGAAAGTATATTATGATAATGGGAACATGGGATAGAATGTGAGATAATTGATGTTTTCAATATGTAATTTAATTGTTGATCATGATTAACATGAACCAGTAATAATAATTGTCTTGGGTAACATCTTTTTTATTACTGATAGATAATGACACTAGTACCACTTTCAGCCCTTGCATAAGGCCACTAAAACATTTGCTTTAGGCCAAAAATACTTCGAATGGCCACATTATTATGGGAATATAGAGTGGATGGCTTTACTATTTTCATAGTTTGCAAAATGATTGTTTGGTGACATGTATATACAAAGTAAACACAAATGGGATGCCAAGCTGCGTTTTTTCTTCTCTTCCAAATATCTGATGTTTTCCTCCATGATATTAGTTTCACATATATTTTTTGGGGGGTAAAATCATTAGTTAACTTAGTTAGTTAGTTAGTTTCAAATATGACATACTATTTCTGTTTAATGTAACACACTTTGATACAAACTCATGATATTTATATGTTTATCCGCTTAAAATATTTACTACAGTTTTTATCACCTAGTGTCTGCAATTTGTACCTAACATTATCTTGTTTGGCTACATTAACTTTAATAGATTTAGTTATTGGATTGTAATCTAACCTAACACGTTTTTCATCTTTTGTTTTTATTGTCTCCGTACCAATATAAACTGAGTTCTTTTCCAAGAAAACTCTCACCATCAACGCGGACATGGGAGTTGCAAACAATGAGATCGGTCAAAGAACTTCTCAAATCGTGTTCATTCCTAACTATAATGTTCGAATAACCTGAATTACATAATATGAGACCAGAGGTGTTACTTCTAATTTTGTATATGATGTGATCCTGTTCAGTTGATATATTATTAGTTTATTTTGATTTTCCTTTTTGTTGGAAAAGAAAATACAAGTAAAGAAAGAGAACGGTATAGATACTACATGTATTATATGCGATTCAGTCCTAACCATATAAAAGTTTGATTTATTTATTTACTCCTCCTACTATTGAAACTCTGCACTACTTAATCGTGAAAGCCCTGTTTTATTTCTTCACCGGCCATTAAGATGAATGTGCTAATTTGGAAACATGTATGTATCTTCCAAACAAAAGTAAAGAAAGAATAATATAGCGGTTCACATCGTCATGGTCGTGGTCGTGTGCGTGTAGGATCAGAAAGGTCCACTTATGACTTGCCCCTTCGCATACACACAATCTCATCTCGTCCTTTCCACATTACAATTTTGTCTCTTTCTCATGAACGTTTTTTTGGTCTATATCAGGTCCAGGTGGGATTTCCACTATTTTTAATATCATTTTCCCACCTTTTTTAAAGTCTAAATCGAACCAATTTATTTGTTCTTTTTCATAGACATCATGAAAAACAACATAAGAAAATAGTTTTTAAAATGATAATAATTGGTAACATTTGGGGATCTCAATTTCCTCTAGGCGGCATTTTGATACTTTCAGCAAATTATAAATAAAACTAATGAAAAAAAAATTGTTAATATTCTGGTGAACATTCTCAAAGATATTTGTAACAAAAAGTAATGGAAGACACGTAGGGCCAAAGGAACAGACAGATGGTGTGTGGGTAAGCAACTGTAGTCTCTCTCCTCCTCCATGTCCTAAACGCATGTCTCCATACACATTCTATTCAAAACTCATTTTCCTCTCTTCTGATCCCTCCTTTAAATATGTCATCTCTCTTCCTTCATTCTTGCATGCATTGATCATTTAAATGAAGAGGGACAAAAAGAAACAGAAATTAGAGGAAGAGGAGAGGAAAATGGAGGTGGTGGTGGTGGAGCAAGTTGATGCATTGGCTGCAGCAGCGACGGTAGCTGCGGCTGCGGCGTTGGAAGAGGAGGAAGAGTTGTGGGGTATGAGGCTCAGGGAAGGAGACGGTTTGGTCGACGAGCTGATGACATGGAGCACCGTGTTGCCTTCATGTTGGGACGTTGAGTTTGTTGAGAAAAACTATGGAGTTTTGTTCGAAGATGTTGTGTGGGACGATGATATTTGGAACTTGCACGCTTCTACTCAGCTTCCACCTTTAGATAATAACGTAAGACAAGATTGAAGTCGGGAGATTCGAGGTTTTTCAATCGGTTCGGTTGTTCGATTTTCCGGTTTTAGTAAGAACCATATATTGTAATCAAAATTAATAAATTGTTTTGATTTTGTATGGTTTTGTTTCAGTTTAAATCATGAATTTTTTTTATAGAAAATATCCTTAAATTTCTTGATAAAGAAAAGTTAGGTTGGTTTGGGGTTTGATTTCTTCATGGTTTAATTTTGGGATTTTCCGGTTGAGAGTGAACCGTTCTAATTCGACTCCATCTTTGTTCGGTCTAGACTTTTTATTGCCTACCCCCTCTATGGCTAAACAACTAACAATAACGAAACAACATGTTAGATAGTTTTCTTGTTGAATATACAGCTTTTGCAGTTCTTTTTCAGTGGCCTCTTTAGTATATTTAAAAAGCATGAAACCACAACGTTTCTATAGGAGTTGAAATATCCCTTGTAAACAAGACAGATTGTTCAACCTTGGTCTCTATAACCGAACATCCTATACTCCACGTTGTCAAAACTATTCATGCTGATTATTTTTTTGGCTGGTAACGTTCTTTGCAGTTGTATAAGCACCATTGAGCCGTGCTAATTTGGTTCCCCCTCGAGCGACTCACCATTTCACATGGTTGACAAAAATGGTGTGATGAAAACAAAAGTTTCATAAACGATAAAAAAAAGCTATGAAAGGGACTTGATTCATCTCAGATAGGGTCCAATCCAAATACTTTGGGTAAATAACGTTCATCGTAGACTTCTGGTTACCTTGCATTCACATGGTACACGAAGCCATCCGAAGTTCATAAAATAAAACTTATGAAGTATCACATATCTATCTTCTTTGTGTGTTTCCAAATTTCTTTTACCAAAAATTCCAGCAAAACGTATCAATGAAATGACTATTTATTTAATTGTTTCTATTTTTAACAAGGGCCAGTTTCTATAAGTAGCTAGCCTTACGCGCCTATAAGGCTATAACCATGAGCACGACTGCACGAAACTGATATTCCTACAGAGTAAGGTTTGGAAACATAGTTTTTTGATATATAGATGAACGTAGAAAAGGTCCTAAACTGGTATAGAATTAATAAAATCGGAAGCAAGAGTTAAAATAGAATAATGATGTTGGGGTCAGGGGGAAGAGGTATGGAGTAAAAAAAACAAAAGAAATTGAGACGATGACAAGAAGAAAATGGCGAATGAAGTTGAGAAGAAACAAATTTGGGTTTTGTACTTTTCTACTTTTTCGTTTGTCTAATCTTTTTGCTTTTCAGGATTAGCATGCATCAATTTTATTCATCCTATTGGTTTGATAAGACAATACAGTAATATGAAGGACATATCTCAACCAACAAAGTTTGAACACCACATTTTTATTATTTATAACTTATAAATTATAAGGGTTCGTGTATGGTATAAAACAAGCTATGTTTTCTATAAACAAATCCCTAACAGTTTGACTGATAGATTATTAATCACAAAAAAATAAAATAATCAGTTACAAAAAGTTTATGACATAAAAAGTTGTATTATTCATATCTTTTACGGATGTTACTTATTGTTTATTTCCTACTATTTTGCTATTAGTTTCATCGTTTTTTTTCTTTAAAAAACTTTCACCATTTTACAACACTAATCGCATTCAAATAGTACTAAAAATGTGAGCAAATCTGATTTAAGAAGACGGCCACCATGACACTGAAAACAGAAGTTAGCTTTGTGAGCTCTCATGGACCTGCAAACACATGTGATTGCTAATTAGAATTATTGCTATTAGCCCAGATAGTTATATATAGATAATCTGAAATTGATAATGCATTTTAAATTTCTTGTTGTTTATATTATTTAGTCAGACATACCCATGTGGTCGATTGAATCCTCGCCCCGACTTAAATCCTGTTTACTACCTACCATATACTGTAAATTTGTTATATATTTCAACCTTTTCTACAACACTATCATATTAGATAAAACAACTTTTTATCCTATAGATAAGTAATTTACATTCTAGAACACGTTTTACGTGAGAATAATCAATCAACATTTCTCCTTCTCCTCAACCGATATCTCGTCGTCGGTTTGACCACACCGACACACTGAAACTTGGGTTTTAGCTTCTCGTTTTCGTTGTTTATGTTCCTCTTTTGTTGTACATGTTCTTCTATACATATCCCTCGGGTAGCTAGAAATATCAATTTTTGTGCCTAATTAATTGCATCCATTTAATTCTCAGCGCTACAAAAATCGCACCTATCTTGGGAATGCAACTCATGATTATGATCTTTTCTGTGCATACATTTGTCGTTGGACCACTCCATTATTTTAGCAAAAGAATCATTCACTTAAAATTTTTGGACCATATTCTTAACTAACCCAAGAATAAACAGATAATATATCAAAAGAACATGCATGGGACAAGAAACTCAAATAGGTAAATCCATCGTATAATTGAGAAAATGTTATAAATTATATGTACCGCCTACAAAAATGTTCTCTCAGCTTCTCATCTATGGTAATGGCATAACAACTTTGAATGTTTCGATTTCATCTATATCCTGAAAAGCAAAAAAAGAAAACGTGATAATTTCTTTACAAAGAAAGGTAGAAACAGATGTGTCATTTTTCTCATCTAACAGTTGACAAAATAAAATTACAACATCTTGTATATATGTACTCGTTGAAGATATATATATAAGCAATTTCATTGTAATATATATATGAACAAAACAGAGACATAGATAACGACAGAGACAGAGACTCACTCAAAATGACAAATGAGTCAATGACACAGCAGCACGCCCGTCACCTTCCCTCCGGCTGCTCCAGCTCCACCACATTAAACACACACAGAAATATCTAAATATAACACTCTCTGACCTTCTTCTTGTCATATCACAAAGAACTCTCTCACGTTCATTTTCCTCATCCAAACCTATTCTCTTTCTGATCTTCTTCATCGCCATTTCTTTTTCTGTATGGGTTGTAGAGATGTTCTGCTGAGTTTCTCCGTCGCTCTCTTACTCATTTCTCTGTTCCAGATCTGGCTGTTCCGGGAAGGACAAGTCCGGGAACTGGCTGGAGACGACGGAACCCTTGCCTCCAAGAACAAGAAGGACAATAGTCAAAGGCTCTTTCAAAGGTACTTCAAGGGTCTAAACAATAGCAACAGTGGCTTAGAAGATTCTTACAGACAGATCCCTAGCTCCCCAGATCGACTTCACAACTAGTTAGTTCTTTAGCTTTTTTATTATATATATTCTTTTATTTTCTTCCTTCTTCTTTTCAACTATTATTGTCCAAATTATCCTTGTTGTTACCTCAACTTTTGTTGTATGTATTTCTTAAACAAAAATTGTTAGCCGTTGGAGAGACTAAAATCATGGCATGAGTTTGATGTTTAACCAAGTTCCATATACGTTTACATCCTTGTAATTTACTAGTGCAAATCCATATATGATAAATACACATTCTGTAAATGAGTAAAAACTACTTTGGATTTTCAGTAATCAGTTATCTATTTGTCTAGCCCCTTTAACGAGAGAAAAATAAATTTTACCTCCTGTTTATAGGTTTTGTCCTTGTCATCAGTTTTTTTTTCCTTCTATATATGCAAAGGTCCGTATTCAAAATAAGTTACACAATTCTCTAAGAAATGAAGGTATATTTAATTATTGGATTTATGATGTTATCATATATTTACTCACATTAGTATTCTTTTTTCCATATACTGATATACATCAAGCACTTAAATTTGAAAATAATTAGTACTTTGTGAAAAATAACCACTGCTTGCCATGAATAATAATAAGTCCTTATAAATCAGTTATATTTTATTTAGAAACATTTGTTTTATTGTATTTTTGTTTACGACTATGAATATATTAAGGTTAAAGCAATAAATCACCAGAATTTAAATAGAAAATAAGAGAATAAATAATTGAATGACTAGAACGGCAAAAACTCTACAGAAATAAAAAATCTAGAGAAGAAGCAGAGCTGCAGAAGCATTTATCATTTTATTTGAAAAATAAGGCTGGCAGCTAATAATATTGAGGGTTGTCGTGACGAAGGACCTACCCTTTTTCTTTTATTCATTACGTACGGCCCACTTACATCGACGTGAAACAATTTTTTTCAACTTTAAATTTTATCCATGATAGGAAATAAGAAAATGAGTCATCAATGAGAGTATATACCAAAAGGTCAACTAGACTTTTGTAGTGTTGTAATAGCAGTAAAAAAGCACAAATAAAATAAAGTAATAAACATAAATCCCTGGTCATATAACAATTTAGGGAAATTAGGCCTAATAGCTATAAAAAAAAACATATTCACTAACATCCTCTTTCTCTTAATTTCTCTCCCTATTTCTTTCTACCATCTTTCTAAAAATCTAATTTACATTTTTTCTCTTGGCTATATGGCAAATAAACCCAACAAGTTATGTGTGCTACTTGTAGCAATATTTTAGGTTTGTGTGGACGAGATAGTGACTCATGTGATCAAGGGCTAGGTAAAATAGTTATAAATTTTGACTATAACCAAAAAAATTTGGATATGCCTTATCACATACAGCAAAACAAATAAAAATATGTAAAATCTATAAAGATAAATCAAATTACAAATACTAATATTTTTTATGAATGTATATCCGTTGTATGCATATACATATATAAAGAGCTATATATAAATTATAGAATTACTATACTTTATATAAATTTACAATATTTTTATTGAAATGATTATTTAAGTATTGTAGCTATAAAATGTAAATAACTTTTTGTATTTTGTGACAAGTACTATTATTTTGTTACATTTAAAAACTATTTAAACGTATTAATGGATTATCCGATTAAATATAAGTTTTGCGGATATTTAGACTTTAAGTAATTCAATAGATACATGTCAGACTGAATAACCGATTATTTTGATGCAACAAAATATTAGATCGTAAATATTTTTTAAAAATTAAATATTTGATTCGTGTCCAATCCTAAATTTTGAATGGGCCAATGTATTAGATAGGATTGGGAGATGGATTCAGTCTTCAATTTCTAATGTAATCATAAAAATAATTTTAAATTTAATAAATAAGGTGCAATTGCTTTTGTTCAATAAACAAGAATACCAGCTACAACACCTATTACCCAAAAAGGACTCCTTCCAGTAGTATCAGCCATTTATCCCACTTCCTTCCACATTTGACAAAAATTAATGTTCATTCATTGTATTTTTAAGAAAAGAGTTGATTAACTTTTGTGCATTTCAATTTTATGTAAAAATTATAATGATTAATCTAACAGATGTTTTTAAATAGACATTAACGCTAAATAATAACTTCAGTGTAGGTGTTTTCGGATTTGGATCAGATATTAATACCAATAAATATCAAACATATAGTAAACTCATCATCGTTTTAATATATTTTCAAATAAATATATTTGAATATATCCAAACTGTGTATAGAATATTCAAATATATATATAATATTGGCATATTTTAATTTAATCTGAAATTATATGTGTACTTGGACTAACATTTTTGTATCCCAATTAATGAAAATATCGATAAAAATTTTCAAACAACTAAAACTCAAAATATATCAACCAAAGATACAATATGTCTAAATTCAAAGAAATAAATATATTTTATTATAACATTTTATTCTTTAGACATTATTTATGAAGTGATTTTACATATGTTATTTCTATAATCATTTTCATCAAAAAATATGATATGTGACATGGATAGTTACATTTAATATTGGTTTCAATTTTTTGGTAACTTTTGAAATATAATCTAAGTATTTTAATAATCATACAAATTTTATTGTTAAACAAAATTTTCAAATATCTAATATTTTTTAAAAACTTAAATTTTAATTGTAGTATCAATTGTTTCTTTTTTGGTTTCTACGAATTTTAGAAATTCTGTTTAGTTTAACATTTGGGTAATTAAAAAATAAAATTATATCAATTTATTTGTGTTTTATACTCCTATAAGTTAATTTAACATATCTTAACCAAAATAATAAATTAAAATCTATCGATATTTTCTGTTTATTTCGAGTGAGAGGGCCAAAGTGAGTCCATTGACTAAGGAATTGGGCTTTGGTTTATTTATGGGTCGAAAGCTGAAACCCAGATTTACTTCAGTTACTAATTTTCGACTCACTCTATATTCATTGGTCCCAGATGTATTGTAATATTTCTTTTTGTTAAGCCCACCACGTACGTAAGCAACTATTATAGAACTGGGAAAGGTGCAGAGGCTTAAGAGCACCTTTATCCCAAGCCAAAAAGGGATGCTTAACCCATTGAGGCCCACCAAAAGAGAAGCATCCTTGTTTCCAGATGCAAAATAAGCATCATTGTTTCTTTGTTGCTTAAACTGTTTGCGGGCCTCACAAACACGTGGCGATTCGTGATTGATTCTTTTTAATTTTTTTTTAATTTGACAAAAAAAATTAAAATAAAAGTAGAAAAAATAAGCACTCCCAATAGGGTACCATCTACATTCATGAGGACTTCTAATGGGGTACTTAACATTAAATTAGTGTTTAATATAATGATTTGACAATTTTAGAATCTCTAATAATCTGTTTAATTTTTCATCCTCCATTGATAGATCCTTCATTGGTAGTGGATTTGAGTCAGTCAACGTCGGTGGGAGAGAGGAGGTAGTCTCCAGCCTGGAGAATTATGTTTGTTGGTGAAGTAGTTGGCGGAGCGGAGAGGGAAGATGTGGCCTGGAGGGGAGGCCCAGCCGTTGGTTCCGGTGTGAAGATCGACGTGGCGGAATGATCCACGTTGATTTTCTCGGTTATCCACTCCGGTATGGTGGTGGATGTTGCTCCGTTAATGGCAGATTTGGTGTTATTATCACTGGTGGAGATTTCGTCGAGAGAAAACATGGATGAAGAGAGAACACGACGAAATTGTCGAGAAAGAAGAGAAGAGAAGAGAGAGAGAGAAGAGAAAGAGAAGAGAGATGACGGTCCAATGACAAAGTGCCACGTAAGGCTCCTTAACAATCCTCAAACTCCCCGTTTCAGTATCGCTTCTTCCTTTTTTTTCCTTTTTTCATTTATTTTTTTGTATTTTTCTTGAGGACCTTGGCCCAAGTACCCCTTGATGGACCTGCTCTTAGGATAACGCTCTAAGGATCTGGTCCATGTCGCTTCAACCTAATCTCATTCTGCGTGTGTAAAAATAAGTTTACTTATTAGAGCATCACCAGTCTATATACCCAATAATAAATTTATGATTAAGAAAATAAAAAGAAATAAAAATATTATAAGGACACATTAAGGGGAGATGCCATACGGGTTTTTATCAAAATGCTGGTCCCTCACGTTTTGGAATTTACTCATTTTATTTAAAGATGTGTTTATACTTTGAAAAAGACTTTTAAAGAGAGGAGTGGAACACGAACATATTCAGCTATGAGCCACCCTTCTTCTCATATGAAATAAATTATTACAAAACTCCAAATTTTCGATTTAATATGGTGGGTCCAGTTGCCCTTTCAATCTTTGTAATATCTCTATTGATTTGGTCCAAACAAGGCGCGATACAAAGCATTTTTGTTTGTTGATGAATTTCAGTTTTATGAGAAAAATATATACCATAGTTTGTAATATAGTGAATCTTATGGTTCATAAATGTAAGATCAACAGTTGCATGGCTAAGTGTGAACAGCATCTATGGCTCTTTCTTGTGTTTGTATTCGATAGATTAACCAACTTGCAAGTTTTGTTTAGGAATGTCCACATTGCGAATTTGAGATTCATTGGTATACTTCAATCTTTGATTAATCTCATGCTTTATGGGTACATTTTTGAAGATAATAATATAAGATTAACCATGATCATATAAAATAAAAGATTTGAGACGTACTTCTTCTTAATAAACTTATCTCGTCTCACTGATGATCTTACTAAGGCAGATGATTTTTATACGTCTTTAAAACAGTTTTGATTTGTAAGAAAATCTAGCATTTTTAAGAGAAAGAAACACCTAAATATGATATTTTTGGAAATGTTCTTTTGTAAATATTACGATATATCTTGTTCTTGAATTATACTTTTCGTAGGTAACATACGTTTTATCTACTATCCAGTAACTGTCTGTAATCGAGATCCGAGAAGCGGCAAAACGAATTGAATGTGATATAAACTACAAAGGCAATGCCTCTCTAGGTTCCTTCGTGGGGACCCAACTCTCAGCTAAACAACAACATCCGACGACGATGTGACTTCGTTATCTTTTAGTAGTGTACTGTCTTTTTATCTTTTGTGAACTGGACCTTCTTCACCCTCTTAAGTTACAACATGAAAGTTTCTCTAATGTATTACCCTTACCTTATTAGCCTGTTTTATGTAGTGCCTCTATGTATTGTATTCAGCATAGAACTTCCAAACAAAAAACTTCTTTGAAATTATTACCCATACTTTGTATCAACCTATCTTGGACGTAGTAGCTTTGGATAGTGGCACTCCCAAACAAAAAAAACGTCTTTGAAATTATCCATCTTACCTTAAGTTCCTGCCACTAGAAGTAAGATATCTTATGTACCACAAATTTAAATCAATAATGGCTCTCTGATAATGACATATTGTTGTTAGAAAGAGCAGGACTAAATATCTCTTAAGAAAATAATCCAGTTCTTAATGGAATTTGGTGTGTTTGGTAGGTCTGGTTTGATTGCACTGAAATTGGTATCAGGTTTAGTTTTCTTTCCCTATTCCATCAAACTCTGTTAAGTGTAACGCTGGTAACATATAGTATGTCCTGATTTAAGAATATCAGCTCACTTATAAGTACATTTAACAATAACAATAACTTGTTACACTTTTATTACCAGATAATATAGACATACATCAGTTCTATGGATACAAAGAAAGTCACATTATTGGTTTTCCTATGTACATACCAAGCCCAGAAAGCACAATTAAGTGTAAAAAAAACCTTCTGTCGTTGCAGAAGAAGAAAAAACTCACAAAAAACTTTTTAACTTTTTTTATTTGAAAAAGGGGAAAGTGAGATATAACAAGAATGTTCAGTAATTCACACATAATGGTGAGTTTACAGCAGAAACATCAAGGGAAGCTCTCTTAACGAATCTTCCTTTCATTCGAGGTCTTTTCTCTGCATTAAGTTTACGTACCTCGTACCTTATCTTCTTCGAAAACAATCTTGTCCTCCTCTTCTCCCTGTACCTTGAGACTCTAGCTTCTCTTCCTCCATCTCCAAACCCACTTGAGGTTAAACATCCACCAACCTGATGCTTCTGATGATTTTCTCTAGCATTGTCTCCCTAAATACACACAAATTCATTAGTTTGTTAGTTCTAACTTGGGACTAAATTAATATAGCTACTAGCGAAACTCACTTTTGATATTTATAAAGAATGAGTTTCTTTAACATACCATGGAAACAACTGGCCAACCGCTGATGATGTCTATGTCACGTTCTGGTGGCACTCCTGATGTCCACGGTGGACCTTGGCCTCCCCAAGTTGATATCACCGAGTCGTAGTTTAATCTCAACATCACAACATTCTTTTGCTCTTCCTCCTTCACCTTAATACATTCATCACTCTTTATTGCCTCTTCTTCGTATGTGTTGTGTGACTCGTAATCAAAGCTCATCTCAAACGGCACCGTTCCATCTCGGTCTATTGTTTCTTCTTTTTCTATTTTAAACATTTCTATATTAGATAACCCTAGTTCCTCTGTCTCTAACCCGCGACCGAGTAGAGTCTCCACGTCAGCAGCGTACTCTTCAAGCTCCATGTCGGTCGGGAAAAAACCATTTAAACAACTCTCAGCGTTATCTTCGTCCTCCTGATCATCCATCATTACACCACTTCTCACCATAGGAAACTCGACCTTGGACTCAACGACATCGTTTAATAACTTCTCAACCACCATTGGATCAAGAACCGGCACTTGATGACAGATCAGCTGTTCCTCAAGCTCGTAGCTGTCCGTATGATCCTCAACACTAATCTCGGGAACCAAATCATGAAATATCGACAAATTATTATTCTTCTTACCAGAGGAGCCACGTGGAGTACGAGGTTTACGAGTGAACCCGTGATGCCACGTCGCAGCTTCATGCAAAGGAGAAGAAGGTGATGATGAGTGGTTGTGGTTGCCATGCATTGAGGTAGACTTCAAAAGAACTCTCTCGTGCCTGCGAGCGAGAAGATTGGCTGAGTGGACTAAAGTGTCGCAAGATTGGCATAGGAAAGCATCGTCGGCGGCGCAGTACCACCGTGCCCGCCTCTTCACGCAGCTGTCGCAGGCCCTCGCCGTCTTGGCACCAACAGCACTCGCCAAACTTTTCATCTTCAAGGAGGAGAGAGCACGAGGGAGCTTGATTACGAGTTCAACTTCAATAATTGAATAGTTTCTCAAAATGATTACTCTCTACAAAAAGTTGTACTCCGCGCATGAAGTGCGTTCTCTTTTGTCAGTGGATTTTTAAGTAATGAAAAATTTTATGTACTTTTTTGGGTGTTTATGTCTTAACTGGGACCTACCTAGAGGCCTTATCTAGATTTTGATTGGTTGAGTTCTGAATATGATCCTTGTAATACTGTTTTCATTGGTCAGCATCTTTATCCAATGGATTTCTTGTGTGGTCCTTCTTGTCGTCTTTTTTTTTTTTTTCTCTATTCCCTTTTGTTTATTGAAGACTTTTTGTGGTTTTTGTTATTTTCATTATTTTAGTAAAGTTTTTTTTGTTATTTATTCCTTTTTGGGTATATGTTTTTCTTATTTCTGCCCGGTTGTATAATATATTCTTGAACACAAAAATATATGAAAATTTACAGTAGGGAATGCAAATTACACACTTCTTTGGAACACTTGCAAATTACAACTTTTCACGAGGAAGAATAAAAACAAAAACCTTGCTACCTTATAAGAAAGAACTAATAAAAACTATAAACCAAGTTTGGTTAGTAAATTTTACTAGTTAAAGATGCCAAATTTCAAACAAGTTACACTATAAATTAGCCATGATCATGGCGACCAATTTTCTGTGACCAAGTACTTTAGATACGAATCATATGATCTGCTCACTACTTAGCCAATAGCCATAAAAGAAAAAAAGAAATCAAAATGAATGAAAAAATTTTCGGCCAGTCCATAACAATACGTATGTTTATTTTACATGAAATATACAGCAATTCCTTCCTTCTTGACAACTTAAAAAGCTGGGCTGCTTTGAAAGAGAAAGCCGATGCAAAACAAGCGCCACAAAACTATCACGCCTCCAAAGACAACCAAACCGAGTTCATATATGTTTAAAGCCCAATAAGCTACTTAAGGCCCAATCCCACCTTCCTTTAGTGTTTTTATTTAAATATTTAATTTTCTTTTTCTTTTCTCATTTGATTTCATCTTAAAAATCAAACGAAAGAATACATTTTTAATCCTCGCTCGCAACTCTCTCTTCTCCCCTTCCTCTCGCTCGCTCCTCGGAATCTGAAAGCACTTCTCTCGTTAGAGACGCCTGGATCCGTAAGATTCAATCCACTCCCCCCCTCTTATGCATCATAAAGATCTCATCTTTACGCCTCCATTTCCTCTTCCCCGTAGTTTTTTCGCTCCAGGATCTGTTATAATTAACAAATTGATCTCTTTACCTAATTCCTTCTCTATTACTTGATCTCTGATAAACCCATTATCTCCAACCTCACTAGCATCAATAAATTAGCTTACTTTACCATTTTCAAACAAACGATTTTTAAATTCATCTTTTCTTCCTTGCAGTGGATAATAACAATGGCCATGGTGGATGAACCTCTATATCCCATCGCTGTACTCATCGACGAGCTCAAGAACGATGATATCCAGCTTCGTTTGAACTCCATCCGTCGCCTTTCTACAATAGCTCGTGCCCTTGGAGAGGAGCGTACGAGGAAAGAGCTAATCCCATTTTTGAGTGAGAACAGTGATGATGACGATGAGGTTCTCCTTGCAATGGCTGGGGAATTGGGTGTTTTTATTCCCTTTGTTGGAGGGGTTGAGCATGCTCATGTGCTTTTACCTCCTCTTGAGTCTTTATGTACTGTTGAAGAGACTTGTGTGAGAGAGAAAGCTGTTGACTCGCTTTGTAAGATTGGGTCTCAGATGAGGGAGAGTGATCTTGTGGACTTCTTTGTCCCTCTTTTGAAGGTTAGAATAGTGAGAGTGGAACTGTGTTAGAGGCTTGTTTTGGTCTTAACTAATTAAGGTTTTTTATTTTGTAGAGACTTGCGGCTGGTGAATGGTTTGCAGCTAGAGTTTCCGCGTGTGGTTTATTTCATGTTGCGTACAAAGGTTGTAGTGATGTGTTGAAGACAGAGTTACGGTCTACTTATGGCCAGTTGTGCAAAGATGATATGCCTATGGTGCGAAGAGCTGCTGCAACTAATTTGGGGAAATTTACGGAAACTGTGGAGTCTAGCTATTTGAACGCTGAGATCATGACTATGTTCGATGATCTTACTAAAGATGGTATTTAATACGTGAATTATGTCACCTCTTACTCTATCTGTCATGTGTCCATCACTTAGAACTAATTTGCATGGTAAATAAATCACATTTGAAACCAAGAAGCAAGGTTTGATGAAGAAACCTTTTGTTAGCTGATACATATTTCTTATTCGTGTTTAATATTGTTTATATTTTACCATCATTTCAGAGCAAGATTCTGTTATACTATTGGCTGTGGAAGGCTGTGCAGCTCTTGGAAAGTTACTGGAACCTCAGGATTGTGTTGCACGCATTTTACCTGTTATTGTTAATTTTTCTCAGGTGAATTGAGTTTTAGTTTTATTTTCATTGCATTGATAGTTTTCGTCGGTAAAAGTTTGCAGTCCTGATACTAATGGTTTCTATATGGTTTGTTTTATGAGAGCAGGACAAATCTTGGAGAGTGCGTTACATGGTTGCTAATCAGCTATATGAACTTTGTGAGGCAGTCGGTCCTGATCCCACGAAGTATGTGCCTTCTGACACAGCTTTTTTTTTGTTATCTTTGCTTCTTTGCGTTTGAACATTTATCTTATTATTTTGACACTGAATATTTTGTTGCTTTAGGACGGATTTGGTTCCAGCATATGTGAGACTGCTACGGGACAATGAGGCTGAAGTGCGAATAGCAGCAGCGGGAAAAGTGACTAAGTTCTGTCAGCTTTTGAATCCAGAGCTTTCTATTGAGCACATCCTTCCTTGCGTGAAGGTACTTTTTTCCCTTAATCTCATATAAAACAGGGTTGCCGTGATACCCTTTTCTTGTTATAGTCTGATTCGAACTCATTTATGGCAGGAATTATCGAGCGATTCTTCTCAACATGTCCGCTCTGCTCTAGCTTCAGTAATAATGGGAATGGCTCCTATCCTTGGGAAGGTATGACCGTATGAAATGAAATCTACTTCTTGTGGCTATTTGTGTTTATTTGTGCTAAAGGTTTTTATCAACAATGTATGTTACACCTTGTATAATGGTCTGGTTCTACTTGCACCAAATGATATTTGCAAACCTGATCAATGACAATGTAACAGACTAAAATCTTCAATACAGGAATCAACCATTGAGCATCTGCTACCAATTTTTCTTTCCCTTTTGAAAGATGAATTCCCTGATGTACGCCTCAACATCATAAGCAAGCTAGACCAAGTCAACCAGGTTTGCTGCATATCCCTCTTTGTGTCTTGAATTTATCTACTTATATAGCTTCTTTGTTTTTAACTGGTAACTGAATATCTTTTTACGGCAGGTTATTGGGATTGATCTGCTATCACAATCTTTGTTGCCTGCGATTGTAGAGCTTGCCGAGGACCGGCACTGGAGAGTCCGTCTTGCAATAATTGAGTATGTTCCTCTGTTGGCCAGCCAATTGGGTATAGGGTTTTTCGATGACAAGCTTGGAGCTCTTTGCATGCAGTGGTTACAAGACAAGGTTTATCTTGAACCCTTGATATTGAAGCTTTGATGTTGGCATAATTTCTGGAAATTAACGTTGTCCTGGTCTCCTCCTTCTTCAGGTATACTCTATCCGTGAAGCTGGAGCAAACAACCTAAAGCGTCTTGCAGAGGAGTTTGGTACTGAATGGGCAATGCAGCACTTAGTTCCTCAGGTTGTTTTCTTTGGGCATTTCATACTAAAACCTTTTTTGTTTCTATGGCTCTGAGCTAGGTCCTTGGTCTATTTTATTTTTTAATCGCTGAAGCTGCATACAGAAAGCTCCATATTGACCTGTTTTTCTGTCAATGTAAACAGGTATTAGACATGGTCAACAATTCGCACTACCTACACAGGATGATGGCTCTACGTGCAATATCTCTCATGGCTCCTGTAATGGGATCAGAAATCACGTGCTCTAAGTTCCTTCATGTGGTGGTTGAGGCATCAAAAGACAGGTAATATCGCTAGAGATGAGTTTGGCAAACTCCTTCAATGAACCATCTTAGTTTTTTTTTTCTAACGTGTTGCTGTTGCAACATATCTAATCTTTGCAGAGTTCCAAACATCAAGTTCAATGTTGCAAAACTTCTGCAATCCCTCATCCCCATAGTCGACCAATCAGTAAGAATGAGATTAAAATATTACTCAGTTAATATCGGAAAAGTAATGCAGATTGCAGAACTGTAATGTTATCGGCTGTGTTTGTTAGGTGGTGGACAAAACAATCCGTCAGTGTTTGGTGGACCTGAGTGAGGATCCTGATGTTGATGTTCGTTATTTTGCAAACCAAGCGCTTCATTCCATTAACGGTGTCGCAGTGGCGTAATCCTTATTCTTTTCAAATGTGTTAGTAGTGATATTGATCTTTAATCTTGAATAATCAATCAAATGCAAGTTTCTTTGATTTGTGTTCTCTGCTATTACTTTGGTTTGTTTGTGTAAAACACTCATTTTGGTTGCTGGCTATGAACTGCATTTATATATATGTTAGTAAATGATATCATCCCTTTGTTACATTTTCTTGTGTTCAAAGCCTTGTTACCAATATGTTCATCTTAATTTACTGAGCTTTGCTAATAAATGAAAACTAGAACTACATGTGTTCTGAAAATACACCACCCTATTGAACATCTGACTTTGGACTAATGTTGGTGCTTATTTCATTAGAAAGTTGTAAGATTAATATGTTACTATAATCATCGCTCCCTAACTGAAATAAAATACAAGAACTGCAACAGAGCTCCAATAGCGAATGTACCACACCAGAAACATAGCATTAAGTACAGCTAAAAAGGTAGTTAAGATGAGAACCGAAACTTTCATCATCTCGTCGACCTAAGAGCCGAGAAGCAATGATCAGACCCAAGTGATAAAGACTCCGATCCCACTAGCAACAGCATAGAGTGGCCAGTAGTCCTCGGTGAGGCCTTTATGATTCTTCCAATAACCCTTGAGAGTATCTATCGATGTTCAACCCATCTGATATTCTAAACCTATTGAGTCCAAGAACGGCGAGCACGAATCATAACCATATCAGGTGGATCACAAAGATGGCTGACTAGAACACATCATGCCAGTGACGGGACTCATGGACTATGGATCCGTTTCCAACTCCACTCCTTTTACTCTTCTGAAGAGGCTACAAACCATCAAAGTGAATAAAACTTTAGTTGCCAGAAACAGAGGTTGTGACTCCAAAACTTTTAGAGTCAGAGTCTGACAATGTAATAGGCCAAGTTCTGATGATCGTGTTAAAGACCTAAAGTTAAGTTCCTCCCAAAATACAATTCTATATTCAGCATGCAACTGTGAAAGTAATAAAAAGGGGCATTTTATGGAGAAAGGAGAAAGTAAAAGGTTGACATCATAAAGTAGAAAAGAAGATTGACCCAAATGGCTGCCACTTCATTCCTTGTGATGGCAGCATGTCTTCGCCACTTCTCTATGTAAACACTTACATTTAAAAATATCAAAAAGAAAACACAAATTATTGCATATCTATTATGAAATGGAGAAAATATAATTATTTATTTGAAACCTTTGAGCAAAGAAAAAGGGGAAAATCGCATTAAAAACCTTCAAGGTGACAACCACTTACACTTTAAACCCTGAGAATATTTTATAAGCACTTTAAACACTAAAGTTGGCAAATTTAGCATATTAAACCTCCAATCTGGCTTACTTGTACATCAAGTTAAAAAAATGTCACCGGTACTGTTCAAAAGCGATGACGTGTCGGTTTTTTTTTAAAAAATATTTTACTAAAAATAAATATAAAAATACAGAAAATATAAAAAATCATTAAAAATCATTAAAAGTTCATTAAAAATTGAAAAAAATCATAAAAAATTAACAAAAATAAGAAAAATCATAAACATTAACAAATCACAAAATAATTAAAATATTTTATTAATAAAATATTAAAATAATAAAAACTTAAAAGAAATTATAAAAAAATCCCAAAATAAGAAAATTCAAAAAAATTTAAATAAAATAAAAATGAAATTTAAATAAAATTAAAATAAGAATAATAGATAAAATAAATAGAAATTCAAGAATAAATAATTTTATTTGTTTTATAAAAAAATGAGAAAACACTATACTTTTTTAAAAAAAGAATCATTATCTTCAAATGATTCTCGTGAACCAAATCAAAGCAAACAAATTAAATTCCAAGTCATTTTGTACTCATTTTGTTGCTTATTAGTCGAGGTTTTCTGGATTTTATAACTAGATTAATATAGGGTATTTTAATAACTGCTAAAAGACTTGGGTTTTAACTTGTTTCCTTTGATTTGGTTCACAAGAATCTTTTGATGGTATATATCATATACATTCAATTATTTGTGAATTTTCTTATTTTGGGATTTTTTTTATAATTTCTTTTAAGTTTTTATTATTTTTAATATTTTCTTAATAAAATATTTAATTATTTTGTGATTTTTTAATGTTTATGGTTTTTGATATGTCATCGTATAATTAATCGTATTTGATATGTACCATCAAATGATTCTCATGAACCAAATCAAAGCAAACAAGTTGAAATCCAAGTCTTTTAGAAGTTATTAAAATACCCTATATTAATCTAGTTATAAAATCTAGAAAACCTTGACTAATAAGCAACAAAATGAGAATAAAATGACTTGGAATTTAATTTGTTTGCTTTGATTTGGTTCACAAGAATCATTTGAAGGTAATGATTCTTTTTTAAAAAATATAGTGTTTTCTCGTTTTTTTATTAAACAAATAAAATTATTTATTCTTGAATTTATATACTTTTTTATCTATTATTCTTTTATTAATTTTATTTAAATTTCATTTTTATTTTATTTAAAAAATTTTGAATTTTCTTATTTTGGGATTTTTTTATAATTTCTTTTAAGTTTTTCTTATTTTTAATATTTTATTAGTAAAATATTTTAATTATTTTGTGATTTTTTAATGTTTAAGATTTTTCTGATTTTTATGAATTTTTTATGATTTTTTTTTTTCAATTTTTAATGATTTTTTAATGATTTTTATATTTTCTGTATTTTTATATTTATTTTTTAGTAAAATATTTTTCTTTTTTTAAAAAAAAACGACACATCATCGATTTTGAACAATACCGGTCACATTTTTAACTTAATGTACAAGTAATCCAGATTGGAGGTTTAATATGCTTAATTTGCCAACTTGAATGTTTAAAGTGCTTGTAAAATACTCTTAAAGTTTAAAGTGTAAGTGGTTGCCATCTTGAAGGTTTTTATGCGATTTTTCCAAAGAAAAAATATAATTATTTAACGATGAGAGATTTCTCAGGCTGTGGAAGATTAATTTCTAAGTAATAGCAAAAACAAAACAAAGTTTCCGAATTAGTGGGTACGGCGAGCAGAAGCATCATCTCAAATGGAATGTCAGAGTTAAAACATTATACTAACCTTTTAGGACTTTTTAAATCATTACACAACTCTCTGCAACAAACAAGTACAAGAAAGAAAAAACACATTAAAATCCTCTTAGCATTTATTCGTCGAGAATCCAATGCGAGAATTCTCCAAATCAAAACCGACACGTGTCCCTTGCTGCTGCACGTTTCCAATAATCGAAAGCGAACTCGCGGTCGGCGCAAACGCAAGACAAAAAGTCCCCACCGAGTCAACCGGAATCATATAATTCTTCGCTGGCAAAGCCAACACATTCCCTCCAGGAAAATGAAAAGCCACCGTTGGAACCTCTATCGTCGCCTTAGCCGCGAGATCATAACACGTGTCGAACATCGCAACTCCCCCTACTCTCTCCAAATCCGTCGTCCCTTTAACAAACTCGTCTCTCAACGAGTCGTACACTTCCGTCTGGAGACGAGTCACGGCCGTCCCCGAGTCGATAATAATCCCTCCGCCTCCCGTCTCGTCCACCTCGAAGGAGGACATAGGGATCCGAAGCATCTCCCCGCCGACGCTTATCCCGGCGAGTCCGACGTAGTAAAACGTGTCGACCCGGCGGTTACGCAGCAGCGGCGCCACGACGGCGTCGGGGGAGATCCCCGACCCGAACTCGACGGTGGACGCCGAGTCCGAGTCGCGGTCGACGAGGCAGTAAGAGAACGACGTGGCGTTGAGCTGCGACGGGAGAGCGAGCGCGCCGCCGCCGAGTCCGAGCAACCCGGCGGCGCCGACGAAGAGTCCTTTGTTGCTGTGTCCGCACCCGACGGCGACGTTGGCGACGGAGGCGGAGCCGATGGTGAGCGTCTCGGTGGCGAGGTCGCCGACGGTGTAGGACCCGTCGCCGTAGTTGACCTCGTAGAGACACGTGGCGTTTCGGCACTCGGAGAGTTCGAGGGAGTTGCACTGAGGAGTGTCGCAGGAGAGGGTGGTGTAGGAGGAGGAGGAGGAAGGGTTGAAGATTGGTTCGGTCTGGTGGTAACAGTCGGCGCATGGGGAGCATTGTAGCCAGTTCACGTCGCTTCCGGTGTCGAGCACCATGTAGACTTCACGCGCCGGGTTTCCGATGCCGACGCGTGTGAAGTACTCGCCGCTTCCTTGAGTTGTGCCGGAGATTAGAGGAGCTTCGATGTCTTGCTGCTGCGAAGTTGTGGTAATAGCGGGCTTGAGATCTGCTTTGGCTAGATCTAAACGAGCCATGAGGGATTTGACTCGGGCTGAGTCACGGTCGAGTCTAGCTAGCGTGAGGGAGTTGTAGTCTGAGTGTTCGTTTCCTCGGATGGAGGCTCGTGAATGGAGCTGTAAGGTGAATGAAGATGGAGAGTGACTCTGTTCGTCTTGCTGGTTGAGATGAAACGACGACGTATCTTTGGTTTTGCGAATGGAGTCGGCGACATCAAGAATCGTTGAAGTAGTTACAGAGTTCTTTGGCAATGTTCTGGAAGTAACTAAAGAATGTGAAGCGAGGAAGAAGATGAAGAGAAGGAAGCAATGGTGAGAACACATTTTTTTTGGTTTCCGACCGTTAGATAGACAAAGAGGGAGAGATCTTATGTTACTTATTGAAGAGAGAGAGGAGAAGACAAAAGTGAGTTTTGTGGTGGGGGAAGGGAAGAAAGTGAGACAAAAGTGAGTTTTGTGATGTTTTGCAGATTCCAAGGAGATTTATAAACGAGTAAGTATCTTTGGAAGAAACAAGAAGATATATAAATGGTTTAAGGGGAAGAGGAGGTTTCTTCATCGTCTTTAGGTGTGGAGATTAATAAAAACTTTGTTTGATGATCTCAATGCGGTTAGTGTGGCGCTTAGTAATTAGTATATCTATCTTTAGAATCTCAGCACTTCTTCATCTTCCTTCCTATTTTATGTAATGCTCTGCTGTTTGCCAATGAAGCTTGGCTTTTTGCTAATGACTTTCAAGTAATTAACAGCTCATCCATTTCAAATTCTATGACCCAACTCCCGACCAATACATAATTAAAACCAAATGTTACTATTAAACAATGTGCGTAAGAAAGTGGATTTAAAAACAATGCTGAGATATATATGGTGGGGAGAGAATCCAGTTGCAACAATTTAACTGATAAAAGAAAGAGGAAAAGCTTGCTTACGATAACAGTAAGATGTGACAAGGACCTGCTTTTCAAGTACGATATCTATAACTATAACCAAAACAAATTAGAGACACTAGAGTAGAGGTAAGTAAAATATTAGGGATCTACAGTTTTATCCGTCTATCAAAACTAGATATCTGGGAGCCCAGTACCTAATTTAGATAGTTACGTCCAAAGCAGGCACCCATGTGGTCTGGTTTTCAGAACACAACCTTTGTAAACGGACCAAATTTTTGACAAAAGGAGAGATAACACAAATATCTGAAGAAAGGCAGCAGAACACGCCGGCTTCTTTCTCGTTTCAACTTTGGCTAATGTCAACGTCAAGAATTTAGATGGACTAATCTTTTTTTTTTTTTAAGATTTTGAGAATTATCAGACTCTTATGTACACATTCAAAGGTTATTTCTCAACTAATATGAAAAGGGATTCCATATGTGCCACATCACCAACTAATTTAATTATTTATCAAATTCAATATTGGATAAATTCGAGTTATAGTAGGATTAAATCGAATCAAACAACATGCTTTCGCGAATCAAAGTATCATCCAATCAGTTTACGCAGCTCTCGACATTTACAAGTTCTGATGATAAAGACATATATTCTCACGTGACGTCTTTATCGCGATCCGACCATACATCACCTCAGAAAACTCTCATCCTAACGAACAAAATAGCATTATTCTAAAAGTCAAGTTGAGTTCTCCAAGGTCCCACTCAAACTAAATCGATGGATATTATCGATCCACGTGTCAAGAACTCAAGTGTAAAAAGAATCCGAATCTACTTTTTTACACGTAAAAAGCAATTCATCTTTTGCACTTGAACAAACTTTTCCTCCACGAGAGCGTGTCGTCTCTCTTCTCCGTTGACTCTGTACCAACCGGAAAAAAGATCGAAACTTTCGGAGTTAACTCAGCAGAAATGAGCTCGGTTTTGCAGGTACGGTAAAAAAAAGTTTCTTTTTTTTTTCCATCTGGGGATCGTTGTGGGAGCTAATCTGGGGTATACGAGTGATGTGTTTTGTTTTTAGGGTTTTACGAAGTCACTAGCCATGACTTTTGTGTCGGAGATTGGCGACAAGACGTTTTTCGCTGCAGCTGTAAGTGTTACATCTTTGTGGTTTAAGGTTGAATAAAGTCAATGGGCTTTTCTGATCAAAGTCAAAGACCAAATATTTTGTCGGATTTGCATGTTCGTAATTAAAACTTGTGTTTTGTTTGTTTAGAGTCTCCTTGAGAGAGAAAGATACTTCGGTTATTTTTATCATGTTTTTGTAAGATTAATCTCTCCTCTTTTTTCTTTTTTTAACTTAAATCAGATTTTGGCGATGCGTTATCCTAGGAGACTTGTGTTGGCTGGTTGTGTATCTGCTCTAATTGTAAGCTTTCTTGACTCATTTTGACTATTGGTTTTGAGTGAGATTTTGGGAAGCTTATATGATGGTTTTTTGCTATTTAATTAGGTCATGACTATCCTCTCTGCTACTGTTGGATGGGCTGCTCCTAATCTGGTATGTCTTTTAAAAACAAAACAAAAACATTTGTAATGCTTTTTTCCTTGAACTTGGATTTTAGTTTGATGGATGGGCTGCTCCTAATCTGGTATGGTGACTCCACCATTCTTTGCTTGCAGATCTCTCGCAAATGGACACATCACATAACAACGTTGTTGTTTTTTGGTTTTGGGCTGTGGTCTTTATGGGACGGTTTTAAACAAGGAGGAGGGTAATAATATTTTCATCAAGTTTGATGTCATGAGAGTGAAACTTTAGGTTATCTAATTTTATTTTGTTGGCAGGGGATCTGAAGAGTTAGCTGAAGTTGAAGCAGAACTGGTCTGTTTCTGTCTTTCTTCACACTCCTTCTAACGTTTTAGATCATGCTTTTAACTTTGTTCTGTGTATTTTGTCATAGAATTCTGATTTGAAGGCTAATGGTAAAGCTATAAAAGATAACAGTAAGGTATGTAACTAAAGAGTACCTGCGTGTGGGAATTGCATGTGCTATATTGTTATCACCGACACCATTTATTGTTCATTGTAGAGTGGAGATGAAAACAAAAAGCAGAAAAGGCCTTTCCTCACACAGTTCTTCTCTCCAATTTTTCTCAAGGTAAACTACAGATCCTTTACAGAATCTGCTATCAAAGGCAGCTACCTTTCTGAATAGTTTCATGTTACCCCTCTGGTATTGCAGGCATTTTCAATTAATTTCTTTGGTGAATTTGGTGACAAGAGTCAGGTTAGCTCTCACTTTCTTGATTGGATGCAGTCTAAATGATTCACATACTCAATCATAACTCCTTTTTTCTTTCTTTTTTTCTAGCTTGCTACAATTGGTTTAGCCGCAGATGAAAATCCATTCGGGGTGGTCCTTGGTGGTATTGTGTAAGCTTCACTGCAAACCTGCTTCAGTCGTTTATGTTTGAAAGCAATGTTGCTGATTAATATGTGTCTACTTCACAGGGCACAACTGTTGTGCACCACTGCTGCTGTGATTGGAGGAAAGAGCTTAGCGTCTCAAATATCCGAACGAATAGTAAACATCTCTCCTTGTCATATTCGCATTTGAGATAAAAGAAAGACACCTTAAACTTTAAAACTCGGATTTTTGTCAGGTTGCTCTTTCTGGTGGAATGCTTTTCATTATCTTTGGCATCCAATCGTTTCTTAATTCTGTTGAGACCTAATGCTTCCCCCAAACCTTTCTTTCTGGTATAAATCTGAATCCTACTATACTCATCGGTTACCTATTTTAGACAATGATCTTCTGTCTTACTCTACTGATTTTGTGAAAAAAAATGTAGGTTTGTAGGGAGGAGCTGAAGCTGACGATAATGGTGAAGAATGTTACTATCTATAGTTTATTAGATATTTAATCTTTATACTAGATGTCTACAGATAAAACCTGAAATATTCTCTCCCGTGAAATATATTAAATTGGGCTGAAGCAGCCATCTAGTAAGTTTTGGTACTCTGTGATTTTGGTTATTTATCTGGCATTCTATATGTGAATACATACGAAGAGAAATCCAAATGATAGAAGTAACAGTATGTGAGTATTTGATACAACGCGGTCCAAATAAATATTAACAGTATGTGGCAGCTGTTGGTAGTGCACTAGTGCTGGTGCTGTTGTTGGTAATATGGGTTTTGCGGCTTAAACACAACCATATCCTGGGAGGAAACAAAACGATTCTATAACTTCTGACTAAATTTCTTTGAATCAAACCGATATATATATATATAGAAAGAGTGCAGTGCGAGATGGAACATAGACTTATTTGCACAACTTCTCCTAGTTTAGATTCCTAGACTACAGATCAATCGTACACTCCAAATCTCAACAAGTCTTCTCAACTCTTTTGACAACCATTTAACTTACCAACTAAACCTTGATTAGCTTTTAGCCAAACTAATGCTAACCACTTTTATTCTACTCATTTCTTCATCTTCATTTGTTTTTTTGTGCTTCGCTTTTCTTCTTACTGATTTTCTCTTTCTTCTTTTGCAGGTATAATCAAGAAGTCTACTACAGTATCTCAACAGTGTCATGCCACTAAGATAACATATATCCATGAAACTGATCAAGAGAAGCATAACAATCCATTTCTTTTAAATATGTTTGATTGTATAGGATCAGTTGAGCCAGAAAACTTGGGCATGGGCCGTTGGGCCAAATGTTTTTGTTATTAGTAGTGAGTTAATTGGATAACTCCCATGATGATGGATTCATTGTGTTGAATGCACGCGCTTTGATGTAAGCTGTGTCCTGTGTGTATGTGGCTCTTCGATAGCGTGAAAAGTCCTCGTTCTTAAGAGAATAAAACAAAAGTTGAGGAGGAAACGCAGCTTCCAAGAAGATTCTCTCTTCCCTATTTTGGTGCGTTTCTACTTTCTTCCTCCCTACTCGCATAGAATATTCCTCCACCCTTATACGAAAATAAGACAAATTAGTCTTTTGCTGTGTTATTTTCTCCGCATTTGAAAATGTAAACTATTGTTAATAAATATCTCTTGTAATAAATCCTGTAAAGATACATCTAATTCTGTATATTTTTGCTTAATTTACTTTTCAGTGGTCCCCATGCAATGTTTTAGCATATTTGAGGACTAACTACTACTATAGTATATAGTTTTTTTTTTAACTTAAGATTATATTATATAGTACGTAGTAGTTGCTTTAAAAACTTTCTGTAAAATAAATTATAGATTTTTTTATAAATAAATTTAAAACAAAACTGGAAAACTGATCTCACCAGTTTGTGTGTGAAACACAATATGGCCAACGTTACAGAATCAGTATATTCTACTTTTTCTTCTACTATTAAATGGTGAGAGATTTATTCAAAATAAAAAGTGATGAATGACTAATGAGTCGTCGTTCTTATCTCAACGTCACAAAGAATACAAACGTCACTGGTGACAGGAGTGAATCCCCATAATACCCGAATATTCTTTTCTATATACAACCCATCATCTTCACATATTTACCATTTTATTATTTTATCTTATAAAACCGATGGAAAAAAAAACGCTTTAAAAATAGAAAAGATTCCGTTTAGGTACGCGACGGCTTGACCTCGATTATATTATCTCTCCTCTTAAAATTTCCAACTTGAACGTCAAGTTTATTATTTTCCCCATTCTCCCTATATTTATATTCAAAGACTCTTCTCTTTCAGATCTCTTTTCTTTTTTTCCTCTCTTTGATTTATGGTCTCTAATCCTAACTGGTTTGATAATCGAAGTTGTTTGTATGACTATGGCTAAGAACGGAGACAACATGGAATATACTTTGAAAATACAGAGATGTCAAGAGTACATAGAATCACTAGAAGAAGAACAAAAGAAGATCCAAGTTTTTAAGAAAGAGCTTCCCTTGTGTTTGTTGCTCGTTACACAAGGTAATAATACTCCATTCAGATCTTCTATTATTTTCTCAGAGGTTTATTAATTGTTTTTTTTTTGTTTACTTAAAAAAGCTATCGACTCGTACCGGAAGGAGTTGTCTGAAATTTCCAGTTCAGAACACATTCAATCAGAAGGTTCTGAGCGGACGACAAGTGAAGACGGTTGCACTGCCTTGTATGAGGAGTTTATGCCGATCAAGTCTGATGAACACGAATCTTGTGAACGTATCAAAGAAGATGAAGCTGAAAATAACGTTGATAAGAAGAAATCTGAATGGCTTCAGTTATGGAACCAGTCTCCGGATCCTCAGCTCAAAGAGGTAAAAAAATTAATCAAATCATTTAGTAGTTTAAAGCTTTTTTTCAAGAACCATGAAATCTGATGTGTAATAATGGACAATAGGATCAGACAACAAAGGTGGTGGTGGAGGTGAAGGGAAACTGCGGTGCGTTTGAACCGTTTCAAAAAGAGAAGTCTCAACCGTTGAAAGCAATCACTCCAACGCCTACGGCGTCGAGTTCCACGGCGGAAACAGGGGGAAATAAAAAGGAGATGGAGAAGCAGAAACAATTACAAATGCATCGGAAGCAAAGACGTTGCTGGTCGCAAGAATTACACCGGAGATTCCTAAACGCCCTTCAGCAGCTCGGAGGATCACATGGTAATTAAGATTAATATTTCATACTAATATTTAAGTAAGCCATCGGTTGTTAATTTTAATTTTAATATATGTTTTGCCAAAAATATGTAGTTGCTACGCCTAAGCAGATTAGAGATCTCATGCAAGTCGATGGTCTAACCAATGACGAAGTTAAAAGTCATTTACAGGTACATCATAATCATTGTATATATGTTTTACTATAATAGTTTTGCTTCTGAATGGTTTATCAATCTTAATTTAAGATTAAAAAAAGAACATTATCAATCTCAATTCTCACTAAAAATGGTATGGAATCCTTTGTTTTTTTCAGAAGTATAGACTGCACACAAGAAGACCAGCTACTCCGACAGTGACTAACGGCAGCGAAAATCCACAGTTAATAGTTGTGGAAGGCATTTGGGTGCCATCGCACGATGCAGTAGTAAATAACAAAGTTTACACTCCCGTTGCAGTACAACCGCAGCCACGCTCATCACCGTCCGAACCGAGAAGCATCCAACGTTGCAAACCGCCGACAGCATCTTCGGCTACACACCCAGCACACCGTCTTCCTCTTTCATAACTAGTTTAACCTCATACGGAAATTCTTTTCTTTTTGTAAACTAAGAAAGTTCCTTCATAATAAAAATTTTTGATCTTTTGAGTTTTACAAAAAAAAATTATTTAACGTGGAGAATTTTCTAGATATATGTTTAGAAAAGAATATTTAGTATACAGTGAAACATATCAACATCAGATTTTGATAATTTAATTTATAAATATAAACATGCTATAGCCTACAGGTTTAAAAGTAAATAATGGAGTGGAGAATTGCGTACAAAGTCATTTAGACTTGTTGGTCAATGGTGATATTATTGGTTTACGTAACAAAGGCGTGAATCATTTTGTTTATAAAAAATCAATTGACCATGCGACCAATTAATTCATTTAAGAGAAAAAGCATAAGGCGGTGATTATTAAAACAACAATAACATGTCCCACCTAGATTTTTAATGCACAAATAATCAAACGAGTATATACCTTGGAGCTGTATGCTAGAAAGTTATGAATTTGATTTTTGGTTTTGGTATATTGAAAGAGAAGCATATATTTTCTATAGCATTTTTCTTGCAACTGATTAAATATAATCAAGAGAAAAAGGATCTTTTACGAAAAACAAAATCTTTAGGAAATGATTTTGGTGCTGTCCAAAGTATATTCTCTGCCATTTGTTTTTCGAAGTTTAGATATTCTCTACCATTTCAAGCTATCTTCTCGTCAGAAAAAAATATTGGTATCACCCTTCAAAAGCGAATCATGAAATTAAACACCGAATTTCTTGTTTTACCTAATCAATAATTTATCACTTTTTTCGTGTCCTACAAAGGAGATTTTCTATCAATGGCAATTACCATACAAATGTCATATTAAAACATGATTATTTTAGTTATATTTACCATTCATAACATTATATACAATAACATCACTATATATGCTCCCTTTTTTTTTTTTTTTTTTTTTTTGAAACAACTATG
>CAKOAT010248487.1:303256-324258 GCA_932364175.1 Eruca vesicaria subsp. sativa | reverse complement strand
TGGCCCTCCCTTTACATCAAATACAACTACTACCCATCAAGTTCCGTTTTGTTTACGAATATATTATACACTTTTGGATTTAAAGTTGAGTCTTTTCTTGGGTTGCCATGATAGAGGGAAATATAGACAAGATTGTCGGCATTTCCCTAAGTAACCCAAATAAATTGTGCAAAGAATAACACCATCCACTCTTATTGATTCCATAACATATTTTGGTATCTTATGCTAATCACTAGGACAAGTCATGCATTATTAATTAGGTTAGTGCACTCATCTAATGATCATTGGCTTAAGATTCCAGTTATGTTCTACTTAATTAGTTAAATGGTTTATGTCATACAAATCGAGGAGTCTTTGATGGGTTTAGCTCCTTTCACATTAGAATGTCCCACGCCCAAAAAATAAGTTCAAAGGTTCAAATTAATATCTTGCAAGTAGATTATCCCAAAGAAAATAGTAAGATAAATCTTAGGGAAATTATCAGAGAAAACAAAAGTTCTTTTTCTTGGGTTGCTTGATAGCTGGAAATGTAGACAAGATAACCCAACCAAATGGTGACAAAGAATAACTCCATCCACTTTCATTGATTCCATAACATATTTTGGTATCTTTTTGTTTTTTTATTTTATTTTAATTTTTTGTAATTTTGGTATCTTATGCTAATGACTAGGACAAGTCAATGCATTATAAATTACGTTACTGCACTCATCTAATGTGATCTTTGGCTTAAGATTCCAGTCATGTTTTACTTAATTTGTTACTGATTTCTGTCGTAGACATCTAGAAGCGTAGGATGGGTTTAATTAGTTTCTTTGGTTCAACTTTTTTTACAATGTCTCACACACCCTAAAATCTTGAAAGTATATTGTCCCAAAGAAAATAGTAAGATCAATATTGTGGAAATTATCAAAGAGAAAACAAGAGTTTTGCTGTTAATCCAAAGAAAAAGTCTGTTGATGATTCCCATTTTTACTAGTCGAATGTGACCCTAGGTTATACAGTTTAGTTATCTGATTTCAATCAAAACATTTTGAAAAATGTATAATGCAGGCTGTGGGGTTCGAACCCACGCGCACTTATGTGCAGAAGAACTTAAGTCTTCCCCCTTAACCACTCGGGCAAACCTGCTGTCTGCACGTGTACTACACATGTTCATAGCAGCGTATTCTAAAATATAATATTACTGAGAAACAAAACCTAAGAGAAATGCGCTTCCTTGAGCAAACAATCCCCATAACAACGAATGAGATTAACCAAGCTGGAGAAAGTGTGGATCCCATAGGGAGGATGTGCATAAGTGTAGATATGACTAATTAGTAGTCCTTGATATTACTTTACAATACTTGCAACTTTCCAAAGCTATACTAGTATCTTTGACAAAGGTTATATACCAATTCCACATAAATCACCACAATCAAGCTTGTATATGCACTGGAAAGTGACTGTTGTGTATCAGATACTCAGGCGTAAACGAACCTCCCAGAAACTCACAATCAATCAGCTACTTCAGAGAAAACAAGGTCTTAGAATAAAAGGTTTCCAAGGGAGAGTAAGCACTTGAGGCGCATAAGGAAAATATCAGAGACATTTACAAAAGGACAACCACTGTAACTGTAAGTATCAGTGACAAGTTCAAAAGTAGTTGTTCCAACTCCGAAAACGAAAAACAATATGAACTCAAACACTTGAGGCGCATAAGGAAAATATCATACAGCACCGTTTTGCCAACCAAAAAAAATTCAGTGAGTTCCATATCTCGCGGGAGTTCTGTTTTGTCAGTCAATCTTTCCAGTTCCCCAAGCGAGGAAGCTCTCCTGTGATCCAAACTCCTGAACATACATATCAAAACCCATTTGAGCTTTTACAAGATGAAAGTTTTAAAGAGAAGAAAGGGATTATTATAAGTTTTTACCAGCTGACTCAAACGGAACTCAGGTGGAGTATCAAGATCTATGTTTGAAGGATCAAGAACCAGTTTCTGACAATCCTCCAGATCACGTTTAAAGTCATCTGTTCCTAAGTGTGCGTAATCACCAAAACATGGCTGCTTATTCCTCAAACCTCCTCCATTGTTTGTGTCCTGTGAACCCACCTGCAAGAGATCATCGCAAAGAGACAAGGCTTCCACAAGCTGTTGGGAGTTCAATATAAATTGAGATCCACCACTGTCCAACCAATTCTGTTCTTCCTCAGCTTCGTTTTCTTCACCTTCTTTATTAGTCTCTCTGTCTTCTTCATCGTTCTCTTCTTCTTCTTTATCATTTCTCATTATCTCATTTTCTCGGTTTTCAATCCCTGTCGCAGGCGCATGATCATCCTCGGAACTTGGTCTTTCATGATCACGGTGAGCCTCTTGAACCTCATTTTCCATATACATTGCCTCGGATGTCTTAGGTACCATGAAGCAAAGGAAACAATCAGTGAACTAGCAATAAGTAATATACTTACAAAGAAACAAACTAAGAAACTTACCTCAGTAAGAGAAACCTCATGTGCAGTTGCATAGTCATCATGAGGTGTGGCATAGTCATTTGCAAAGTGAGAATCTGAGCAAAGCCGCACAGCTTGTCTACTAGGGTCAGGTGTAAACAATCTCGGAGTAACAGGATCAGCTTTAGGAGTTGTAGCAGCAGCAAAGATATCTTCAGAGACTTCCTCTTCAGCTTTCTCACCACCTTTTTTGAGAACTCCTTGCTGCTGTGGCTGCTGATAGAATATCTTAGAAACTACATACTCACCTTCCTTCTCATCTTCGTCCGTTCCCAAATGATACTGATGCATCACCCAATTCGTTTTCACAGCTTTCCCTTCGTATAAAACCATTATCTTCTTGCAACCTCTATGAACACCATCCAACACAACAGTTTTGGTTTTTCCAGTCTTGTGCCAGCGCACATCGCCAAGATCATCGTCGTGAATCTTTCTACGCTTCCTAGTTCCCGTGCTGTAAGCTTTGATTGCTCTATGGAAGAAGTGTGACATGGTCCCATCATGCTTAACACCTAAAGAGAAGATTTCAATCTCTTGAGTAAAGAGACTAAGAAAAAAAAAACAGAAAGAAGACAAGCAGTGGTAAACCTGGTAAGTTCTTAGGATGTGTGTAACAGATTCCATCGTCTTGATCAATGGTTGGGATGAACTCGTCAATGAAAGGATGGGGAGTTAAACCCAATGAACCAGATTTTGAAAGCAAATGCCATATGATCTCTGGATCAGTTGGATCGAATTTCACACCTCGTGGCAAACCTGGCCAGTCATCAACTTCCTGTAAAAATGTACATAAGTATTTTACTAAAACAACATAGAAATACAGTATTCACATCAAAAGGAAACGAAAAGAGTGTACATCGTTGTTGTCAATGACGTGACGACAGTTGGGACAGAGTCTTGTAGGATTGGTGTTCCAAACAGTTCGGTTAGGGTCTGGTCCACTCAAAACTTTGGTTGCAAGACGGTGTTTATCTACAAGCCATGTTTGTCTGCATACAAACAAGAAAGACAACATCCATTGGTAGTTCAATATAATTTTATACACATGGCACAACAAGTATCTTATTATAAAAAACGGTGATATAGGTCTAATGAAAGACATGGGTCATATATAAAAACAAAACATATTTCATTCTGCAGAATACTTGTGTCTATTGTCCGTTCCACCTTAACAAACCCAATGAGAATATCTACTTCCAGAAAATGCAAAGCTGTAAACTTTATACATGTAAATGCTAATTAGCTGTAAAAAAAAAGTATGAACTTTACGAAATTCATATTCATATGACTGTAAGCTTCAAAAAGAATCCATTTTTTTTTTTAATGAATGATCCAAATGTAGATTTCAAAGCTAACCTCTTTCCCGCTTATTACAGAGCTCATTACAAAATCGAAAACCAAAAAAAAGCTTGAAACTTTTGTGTCTACTTTGTCGATTGAAATCGACAGAAACCGTAATTAGGTAAAGCTAAAAAAACTCAATGATCCAGAGCCCTGTAGTGGAAGAGAGTGCTTTACCCAGCCATTAGAGCTCGATGAAGAGAACGATCAGGAAAAGAGAGAAGACGAGTCCGAAAAAGCCTTTGGGGTTTGAAGCTTTCTCGACACCCTAATCGATGAATAGATACTAACTATTAACTCGAGTCCGGTTTAATACTGTTTCGCTTTTAGTTAGAGAAAGAAAAAAAAGGATTTTAAGAGAAAATATAAAAATCTTTAGGTCCTTCCCGGAGATCACTGGGTAGTGGAGAGAGATAGATAGATAGGCGCCAGTTTTTATGTTTTGTAATAATAGTGATGGAAGTTATTCGCTAAGACGCGACTTTGCGTTGACTCCCATCATCGTAGTGTGATCAACGGTTGTAATATCTTTGATGGGTCTACTAATTAATAAGCTTTTTTGTTAATCATGGGTTTATGCTATTTGAAATTCATTAAGATTAATGGTATGCGACACAACACAAGATGATGGGCGTTCCGTTGGAAAGGATTATTGGATTTTTATTATCATCATCATCCAACCATAAAGCAAACCATTAGTGTGTACTATTGATCAGCTTTTTTTTTGAAAAAGGTGTTAATCAGCTTTCTATGTGCTTTTCATATACTAATAAAGATTTTTTTAATTCGTTGTTTTCATATCCCAACATCAAAATCTTACTTTTTCTTGCATTTTATTTGCTTTTTATTTCCATTCACTCATTACAACTGTTGCGATCTACTTGTTCAGTAAATGATGTACTTTGTAAGTCTTCTTTCCACTAATCACTTGAGTAGATAGGAGTAGACAGTACTTGCAATTTTGCAGTTACTCTTTAAGATGGTAACTTGCTCATCCAGCTATGTATATTTTTTAACAGATTGGTGTGAGATCCAAACCATGTATAGTTGACTCATTACAATATAGTTACCAGAACTGACTGTTAAAAATGAACAAGACCAAAGTCATCTATCTATTCTGTTCTCAATGCATAGAACTAACGAGCTCTGAATTTTAACTATATGGATTTTTGTAAACTGCACACTCGTGCTTCTACTTTAAGAGATCCAGACAGGTTTAGAAATTTCTTGCATTGGACCCAAATAATCCTATGTCTGTTAAATCCAAGATTCTGGACAGAAGTATCATCATCACAATGTGCAATACATTTATAAAAGAATTAATTTGTTCCTTTGCGTATACCAGAGACGTTAAGTTTGTCCCCTCAAATACAAAACAAAAATTTGAGAAAAAGAGAAGTCAAGAAGCCAAACATTTGGGACGGTCTTGAGATGAATAAACGAGTTTCTCATTACCAGAAGAATGGCTCTGATACTTTGGCAAAACAGCCGCTCTTATAACAAGGCCACATAGTAGAACCAAGCCGAGTCCTACACCATTGAGGATCAATGATTCAGCACAGCGTCTAGGGACGTTTCTATTGGTCTGAAGGTGTGTCAGCTTCACAAGTATCCCGGTCTCAGCGGTCGCAATGGCTAGACAGTAGATGTAGAGTCCGAGAAAGACGTGCCATGGAAGAAACGTACTTCTCGTTTCCGGTGCTTCTCCTTTATACCAGAAGCTCAAGAACCCAGTCACCCACTGCAACACAACGTCTTTATTACTAAAAAATACTCTAAAACCACAGTAGTCTTGTTCTCGGCCAAATACTGAGAGACAGTTTGTTAAATACTGGTAAGTTAAAAGACACAAGTAGCGCACAGATTGAAGTGTTGCAGTAATAGATGCTTTCTCTATCAGTTTAATACTAATACGAATAATTAAACTTTATAGAGGGAATCTTGTCAGGTTTCTTAACAAATAGAACTATGTTTAATCTAGCGTTCTTGAAATACAAGTTTAAAATTCTTGAAAAGCATCTAATAGTTTCTTTTTTTTTTTATTCTATGAGATGAATCATCCATACCTGGAGAGCGAAGAGAGAAACGGAGAGTAAACCCATCCAAGAATGAAGACTGTAGAAATTAGATAATATTCCTGATTGGTAATGGAACTTTGTCCACATTCCAAACACGGCAGAGACTAATGCCACTCCTTGTAGCAATAGATGAACTGCTTTCTTCGTTTGCCTTGAACCAGGCAACCATCTGTGTATCAGAATCGCTGCATAATCAAATTTTTAATTAGTCTAATTAAAATATTCAAGAAAGAGATGAAATGTTCAAAAAGGGGATTGAGAGAGATGGATCACGATTCACTACTAACCTTCTCCACTTACAAGAACGAAGCCTATCACCATCAGCAAAGCATGAGTTGTCTAAGAGATTTTAAACTGATTAAGGTGAGAGACCAGAGAAAGATCCTGTTTAAATCAGAGAGAGTATGAGAGAAAATTACCGTGGATGTGAAGCCTTGACGAGGGGCGAAGCTGGAATTGAGCAAAAGAAACCAGTACACAACCACAACTGCGATTACTAAACCTAAGAGTCTCGCAGACAAGACAAGCGAATCACTTCCCATTCTCATTCTCTCTTCAAAGTTGACCGATCATCTGAAGTTGCAGAAAAGTGGTGTGTTTCGTGAAATGAATGACAATTATGGGTCCAACTATAATGGACCTTCTCTATCTCCTTATACGGCCCATTTGATTTGAGGTTGCTGGTACTGTCCTCAAAGTCAAACTGTTTGACTTTTTTTAAGTCCATGATCAGGAATCACGATATTAAGTTCCCAAAGAGCAAGAAGCTCTAAAGATTATATAAAATGAAATGCATCTTACAACATGTCAAGTCTACAAAAGTTCAAAATGACATTGAATTCTGAAGGACGGTTTAACTAAACTTTAGACAAAGATCCGAAATCAAATTGGGACACTCGAAAACCACACATAAGACTCCAGTTTTGTTTTATTGCAACATACCAAAAGCACTCAAACTGGACATTACCACAGGTGCAAATATAACAGACAGGTTAATCAAGGTTATTCAGACATCAACAAATGCAATTTCATATTATGTGAAGTGTTCATTACGCTTCTCGATAATTCAAGGCTCTTTCCCATATCAACAACTGAAGCCGCGATATAATTTAAAGGACTGACGAGTAGATAAATAAATTTTGGAAATTTATCAAAAACCTTCTGAGTTGGCCTTGCAGAGGAAGGCAATGGCAGTATTGGAGGTTGGGCTTCTGATGTAACTGGAGAAGATTGTTCCAACCCAGCTGATGATGATACCTGAACCACCTCAACATCTTTATCCGCGTTGTTAGAGGGTGGTGACAAAGAGACTACAGCAGATCCAGACTGTTGCAGTTGGCCAGGAGTAATCAGCAAAGGTTTTGGCTGATCTTGGCTAACGGAACTAGAAGCTCCAGTAACAGGAGCAGATGTTAAAGAGGTTGACTGCGGTACAGAAATAGGACCAGTAACTACACTAGGCTTGTTAGACAGTGGAAGTCCAGCACTTGTATCGGTGGCTCTAGTAAACGGTACAGAAAAGGAAAGCAGGTTAGTATCCTGAGGAAGGGTAGGAGGCACAGAAATATGAGCATTGTTCGAAAACAAAGGAGGTGCCATCTCTGAAGCTAGGGAAGGAGATGGTGCTGATTGCATTGTTGATTGCAGGCCTGAAGACAGCGTCATAGGTAGACCAGTAAAGGGCAGAGAACTGGGTACTAGATTTTGAGAACTGCTGCTAAAAGGAAACAGCAAAGAATGTGGTTCTGGCAAATTTGATGAACCAGTAGGTGTAGGGGCATTAAAGTTAGGATACTGCAGAGGTTGCTGCAGAGAACTGGGCATTGTCAGCCCATGAGGGGGCGGAATCAGAGACTGTTGATGCATCTGGGGAAGACCATTGGGAGGTGGTGGGTAGAATCCTTGCCAATACATTGGCGGTTGTGGCGATGCTCCCCACGAACCTAGATTCCCACCAGGCTGATACATAGGCATAGAGTTTTGAAATCTCATCCCATGTTGTTGTCCAGGGTGCCCATTATGAGAACTAATGTCAGGCAAGTGGATTGCTCGCGGCAGGAGGCAAGCTACTCGATGTAGGCATCGGGCTAGGGTAGTGAGACTGTAAAACAAGATGAGGATACATAAAAAAAAACTAAGACTAAGGTCACAAACAGAATCATTCAATAACATATCCACCATATGCACCTGAATGATAGCAGGGTCATTATTTATAGCAGGTGGAGCTGGTGGTTGTACTGGAGGAGAGGCTTTGACTTGCAAATCCTGCAAACAACGAGACGAATCAGTGCACAAACATCAAAGCAGTGACACAATCATGATGGATACCTTGATATTAGTAATAATAACATCATATGCATTAGCACATACCTTGATATCAGTAGCACGGAACAATATGCACTCATAAACTTTATCACTAGGAGGAACTTGAGCACCATCTTTCTTCCCTCCTTCAGTTCCAAAAGATCGGACTAACAATACATTGAAAAAATCACAAGGCATCAGTAAATCTTAATCTCACAAAACCTAACCTCTCATCATTTCAAAGCATTCCAGGACTACACTACTCCCAATACATTTGGTTCGTACATATTCTGCAATTAAGGGGGTTATATATATATATATATATATCTTCCAAGTTCTAGCCTTCTGAACTTATATGTGTTTCCCTAATTCCAAATGTTCTCGTGTCATGTAATGTTATGTTTCCAATTATGAAAATTGAAAACTATCAAACCTTTGCAGCTTGGTCGTGAAGTACTACACCCTTTTCAGCCTTCCGGGTTGCTGTGATCTTAGCAAATGATGACGGTTATAGTTCACGCGTATCCAGACCTTCAAGCAAATAAGGCTGATGACGCTCGTGACACGTTATTGATGTCCTCATATAAGAAGAGAGACCAGATAATACTATTTCATAATCCATCTTTAAGAAATCTACTTTTCTATTCCCATTTAAAAACCAACCTTCTAATTATATAATGGAAATAACTAATTTCTTTTCTTTACTTTTTACCAAACAAAAAAAAACAACTAATTTATTTTTAACAAATTTAAAAGGCAAATTAGAGATGGATTAGTTCATCGGATTGACCTGCATTTTTGTGTTTAACCTTCTCTTTTTTTCCTTGAGATTGTTTTGCCTGAGAAGGTTAAAACACTAATCGCTATTTTATCCTCAAACAAATATTATGTTTTATCTGAACAAAATATCATCATCATTACAATAAGATAATGTTTGATTTCACTTTTGAAGATCATGTTTTAGTTCTTGTCTTTCTCATGAAAAGCAAGTTTTTTCCCTTTTTTTAATACTCGTGCGTGCTTCAAACCCTCAATATTGTTTGTTTGTAAAACGTTCTTGACCTTCACACTCACCGACTCCAATTTATTCTGAAGCTAATAGAAGAAATTTCATCTTTAGAGTTTGCTAAATCATCAAAATTTCATTTTTTTTTTCTAGGAAAATTTTGAAAAGTTGCTTAAACGTTTCTTTCATCTCAATGTCATGAAGAGAAAATCAAATCTTTTTTTTTTTTAAACACTAAGTCTTCATTCCAAATGTCAACCAAACAGACAATTTGAAAAGACTTATTAATGTTGAAAACTCTCTTTTCCCATTTTTTAGCTTCAAGCATTAAAAGACCCAAGACTTTTGGTTCATACCATTTAAACCCCATGTCCGCTAATTAAGAAGATTACAGTTTTGAAATCTTCCAGATTCCACACTTTCTTGTCCCCAGATTTCTTTCCTTAATTTCATTATACTCATTACTCATCCTAATCCACTCGATTAATCATTTATTTTCACTAGATTTTCCGAGAAATTATTTAGTTTCTCGGGAAATCAGGAATCAAAAACTTGAAGCTTCTCTGTTTTCATCAACGCCTCTGCCAAAAATCGGTACTATCTCTTCTCTCTATTCTCCAGTTTTTTTTTCTAGGCATCTTTGTGTTGAAATGTTCTTCGTCGGTTTAGCTAATTTGATCGACATTTTATAAAAAAAAGTTTTGAAATTTCTTCAGTGCAATGCTATTCAGACACAACTAAAGATGTTGTCTTTCTTGTTCGTGTCTGTGTCTGATTATAGAACTTGATATTTAGTCTGAAAAATGTCAAATTCTCAGGGGTTTAGCGATTTAGCTTTTGATCGACATTTTATAAAAAAAAATTTCAACTTTCTTCAGTGCAATGCTATTCAGACACAACTAAAGGTGTTGTCTTTCTTGTTCGTGTCTGTGTCTGAATATAGAACCTGAGATTTAGTCTGAAAAAATGTCAAATTTTCAGGGGTTTTAGAGATTTAGCTAATTGATCGACATTTTATAAGAAAAGTTTTCAACTTACTTCAGTGCAATGCTTTTCAGACACAACCAAAGATGTTGTCTTTCTTGCTCGTGTCTGGTCTGAAAATTTTCAAAATTTCAGGGTTTTAGAGATTCTGAAAGTGGGAGAGAGAGAGAGCGATGGCAGGAGGTGAAAGGAAGCGTAAAAGGAGGAAGTTACAGTTAAGCAAGATTTTCACACTACTATCTGCTAAAGCTTGTTTCAAGCCAGCACATTCTCAAATCGGACGATCTGGTTTCTCTCGTGTGGTTTACTGTAACCAACCTGAATCAGCTGATTACTGCGACAACTACGTGAGAACCACCAAGTACACGCCCGCCAGTTTCCTCCCTAAATCACTTTTTGAGCAGTTCAGGAGAGTCGCCAACTTCTACTTCCTTGTCGTTGGGATCTTGTCTTTCACTCCTCTTGCTCCTTACACAGCTGTGAGCGCCATTGTTCCCTTGACTTTTGTTATTCTTGCTACTATGGTTAAAGAAGGTGTAGAAGACTGGCGCAGAAAACAGCAGGTAACTTTCTTGTTGGTTCAACTTGATATCAGTGGATGTTCTGTGTTGAATGAAGCATTTTTTGTTATCTTGTTCATGATCTGTAGTTTAGGTTGGATTAAATTACAATGTTCAGAACAATGTTCAAAAATCGCTAGAAGGTAACTAGGCATTTTGTAGAGGACTAGCGACTAGGCAGATTATATGAGGCCTAGACGAGACCTAGGTGGACTTTATTTTATATAAATTTATATAAGATATTAGTTTTTTGGCTTTAATTATAAAATCAATTTGATGAATTATCAAAATTTGATATACAAAAGCAAAGAATTTAGACAAATTTGTGGATTTCTACTAACATTATTACTTAGTTCAACAGGTTTAAACTGATTTAAAATTGTTTAAACCGGTTTGAATAGTATAAATCAGATTTTATGAAAATTGTTTCAGTTATAAAATTGCCACCTAGGCGGGGGCCTACTTAGACCTATTTTTAAAACCATGGTTAGAACTGTAGTTGAAGTATCACTCTCTACTTCATTTGCAGATTGATATACTTCTCATTATATGGAAATTGTTATGCTTTTTTTAGGATATTGAGGTGAATAGTAGAAAAGTTGGAGTGCACCAAGGCAATGGGGATTTCGATTTTAAGGAATGGAAGACACTAAGAGTTGGAGATATATTGAAAGTGGAGAAAAACGATTTCTTTCCGGCAGACCTTGTCCTGCTTTCATCTAGCTACGAGGATGCTGTTTGTTACGTAGAGACAATGAACCTTGACGGGGAGACAAATCTGAAACTTAAACAAGGACTAGAAGTAACCATGCCACTGCGTGAAGAGGCTGACTTCAAGGACTTTGAGGCTTTCATCAAATGCGAGGATCCTAACGCAAACTTGTATTCCTTTGTTGGCACTATGGAGCTTAAAGGAGCCAAGTACCCTCTCTCACCACAACAGCTTCTCCTAAGAGGATCAAAACTCAGGAACACAGACTATATCTATGGGGCTGTTATCTTCACGGGTCCTGATACAAAGGTTGTTCAGAACTCAACAGAGCCTCCTTCAAAGAGAAGCATGATCGAGAGGAAGATGGATAAGATTATATACCTGATGTTCCTTATGGTCGTCTCATTGGCATTTTTTGGTGCGATTTTGTTTGGAATAGCAACGAGAGAAGATTACCAGAATGGCATCATGACAAGATGGTATCTGAAACCAGATGATTCAACCATCTTCTTTGATCCACAGCGGGCGCTTATGGCTGCAGTCTGTCACTTTCTTTCTGCCCTGATGCTAAACAGTTATTTCATCCCTATATCCTTGTATGTGTCGATAGAGATTGTCAAAGTTCTTCAGAGCATCTTCATCAATAAAGATATCCATATGTATTACGAGGAAGCTGACAAGCCGGCACTGGCACGTACCTCTAATTTGAATGAAGAGCTTGGGCAAGTGGGTACAGTTCTTTCAGACAAGACGGGTACACTGACGTGTAACTCCATGGAGTTTATAAAATGCTCTATTGCTGGGACAGCGTATGGGCGTGGCGTTACAGAGGTGGAGATGGCTGTGGGTAGGAGCAATGGAAATGGTAATGAATATGATGTTGCTGCAGAACCGGCAGTGAAGGGATTCAACTTCAGAGATGAGAGGATAATGAATGGTAACTGGGTTAGGGAAGCACATGCTGATGTCATTCAAAAGTTCTTTCGTTTATTGGCAGTGTGTCATACAGTGATACCTGAGGTGAATGAAGATACAGGGAAGATCTCCTACGAGGCTGAATCACCGGACGAGGCAGCGTTTGTTATTGCAGCTAGAGAGCTTGGGTTTGAGTTTTTTATTCGGACTCAGACAACAATATCTGTTAGAGAGCTAGACGTTGTGACTGGTGGACGAGTTGAAAGGTTTTTCCATCTTCTCTTCTTTAGTAAGCTTCTCTATGTTTCTTACTTTAACGAGAATGGTTTCTCTTTTGCAGGATGTATAAAGTCCTGAACGTTCTTGAGTTCAGTAGCTCAAGGAAAAGAATGTCAGTGATAGTGCGAGATGAAGATGGAAAACTCCTTTTACTTTGTAAAGGGGCAGACAGGTATGCTATCATGATTTTAGAAACCTCTTTCCGGACTTGGTTTTAAACTTCTTTTATCACGCAGTGTCATGTTTGAAAGACTTTCCGGAAACGGTAGAGAGTACGAAGTGGAAACACGAGACCATGTGAACGAGTATGCTGATGCTGGACTGAGAACTTTGATACTTGCTTACCGTGAACTCGATGAGAAAGAATACGAGGTGTTCACTGAGAGAATCAGTGAGGCTAAGAGTTCGGTTAGTGCTGATCGAGAAGCACTGATAGATGAAGTCACTGAGAAGATTGAGAAAGATCTGGTTCTTCTTGGAGCTACCGCTGTTGAGGATAAACTCCAAAATGGGGTAAGCTGCTATTACACAACCAAAATTACAGATTGGTGAGTGATTTTTTTTTTCATTTTCTCTTTTGGCTTCTTCCAGGTTCCTGGTTGTATTGATAAGCTTGCTCAAGCAGGAATAAAGATTTGGGTTTTGACAGGAGACAAGATGGAGACTGCTATCAATATTGGGTATTGATTTATAGGGCACCTCGTGGTTATATTTACTCTCTGCATACATTCTTACTCACTCTCTGACCCCACCTGTGTGTACATCTTTGACAGCTTCGCTTGTAGTTTGCTCAGAAGAGACATGAAGCAGATCATAATCAACTTGGAGACCCCTGAAATCCAGCAGTTGGAAAAATCCGGAGAAAAAGATGTCATTGCAGACGTAGTAACACTTCTTTTGGAACATTGATTTGACGGGGATGTATTAATCTAACGTAACTATTGTCTTGCAGGCTTTGAAGGAAAATGTACTGCGTCAGATAACTAATGGAAAGGTTCAACTAAAAGCTTCTGGTGGAAAAGCTGAGGCATTTGCTTTAATCATTGATGGGAAATCACTTGCTTATGCATTGGAGGATGATATGAAATACATCTTTCTTGAGCTGGCTACTGGTTGTGCCTCAGTAATTTGTTGCCGTTCATCACCAAAACAGAAAGCATTGGTCAGTTTTTGCTTTATCTTTCATATACTTAGTGGCCTCCTAGCATTTTCCTGAAGATCTATTCATATTGCATTAGGTGACAAGACTAGTCAAAACTGGAAGCGGTCAGACGACGCTGGCAATTGGAGATGGCGCAAATGATGTTGGAATGCTTCAAGAAGCAGATATAGGAGTTGGGATCAGTGGAGTGGAAGGCATGCAGGTTATTTTAAAAAATCTCAGAACAAACCATTTCCAGTTTTTTTGCTGGAAACTTTGTTTAATCCTGTTAATTTTGCAGGCTGTAATGTCCAGCGACATTGCCATTGCTCAATTTAGATATCTGGAGCGCTTGTTACTCGTCCATGGACACTGGTGTTACAGGAGAATCTCGAAAATGGTAGTTGAATCTGCAAGTTTTGGTTAACACTGACCCTTGGTCTCATTATTTTAACACTCGTGTTCTCTCATATGCAGATTTGCTACTTCTTCTACAAGAATATCACATTTGGTTTCACTCTCTTCTTATATGAGGCGTACACATCTTTCTCTACTACACCTGCTTACAATGACTGGTATCTATCTCTCTATAGCGTCCTCTTCTCGTCTCTTCCTGTCATTTGTTTGGGAATCTTCGACCAGGATGTATCTGCACTGTTTTGTCTCAAGGTATATAAAATAATCATTCTAATCAAAAGACCTGCTTAATCTTTTCTCCAGTATAGTGAGTTTTCTTAACTCAAACTTTTGCTTTGTTTGCTGTAACAGTTCCCTGTATTGTACCAAGAAGGTGTACAAAACCTCCTCTTTAGTTGGCGCCGGATACTCAGTTGGATGTTCCATGGCTTCTGCAGCGCAATAATCATTTTCTTCCTCTGCAAAACCTCTCTTGAATCTCAAGCTTTCAACCACGAAGGGAAACCCGCAGGGAGAGATATTTTTGGAGGAACAATGTACACGTGTGTGGTGTGGGTTGTGAGTTTGCAGATGGTACTGACAATCAGTTACTTCACAGTGGTTCAGCATCTCGTAGTTTGGGGATCAGTGGTTGTATGGTACCTTTTCCTGATGGTGTATGGATCACTGCCGCCAAGGGTGTCTACAGATGCCCATATGGTCTTTCTTGAAGCTCTTGCGCCTTCGCCTGCTTACTGGATCACTACTCTCTTTGTGGTGATGTCCACGATGATGCCTTACTTCATCTTCTCTGCCGTTCAGATGCAGTTTTTTCCAATGTCTCATGGGACCATAAAGCTGCTAAAGTACGAGGATCAGTGCAATGACCCTGTGGAGTTAGAGTTGGTGAGACAGGCATCAGTAAGGCCTGCATTGGTTGGTTTTACAGCTAGGATAGAGGCCATAAAGAGATCAGTCATGAGATCTCATCAACCTGGACCTTGACAAGTGATATGATTCCCGCAGTTTTTTTTTTGGGTTTTAGTTACTTTGCAGGATGTAAATAAAATCAAAGGAACTGCAAAATCGAGGGGAAAGTGTTAGATCATTGCAAGATGTAGAGAACAGGGTCTTTTTTTTTTACTGGTTTGTGTAGCATAAAAGGTGCATATTCTGATTATTGCAGCCTTGACTGGAAAAAAAAAAAGAATTCTACAAAGTTAGCATGTCAAGAAACATCTAACTATATTGGGAAACATTGGAAGATTGTACATGAGTTAAGATAAAGACTAAAGAAAGATTTTACAATATTACAGCCTTCTCTTACCATTCGAGATGGAAGTTTGTATCTGTCTCCTTGAGCTTCCTTTTCTGGAATCTTGTTGAATAAAATAACATGAATACCATAAGCAAAGAAGTTAATAGAGACACCACCTTATGTTAATGACCTTGGCTGATGCTACTGATCCCACGACAGTCATTTTAGATCATGTTCATGTATATAGTCTTATGCTGCTCTATATGGAAGGTTATTTTTGATGACTCATGGCATGTGTTTGCCTGATCTCAGAAGTCTTAAGATAATTTCGTATTGGAACTGAAACATCTGTTCACCCATTTGTCTATATGTCTTGTTGAGTTGTGACTTGACTAAAGTAAATTGTGGTTTTGTTTGGACCTAGCAAGCTTCTGAATTCTTGTTTGGTTATATATGGAGAGAAGGAAGAATTATGAATTGTAGAATGTTTAAAATGAGTCTTTAACTGAACAGAAACATTTGTCCTCCGCTCTTTTGATTGATCTTTTCTTTAATCTCTCTATAGGAATCACAAAACAGCATGAAACAGCAGCTTAGTTTCGCTTTCACCTTTGTTATATGAAAATGTTTAAAACTCTTTGGTTTGGCGAGGCTAATCCAAAAGTTGTATTATTTCTGTTTCATCGAAGGGCTCCCTTTGCCTGAGAAAAGTTACATACTTGATTGATCCAAGAGTAGAAGTCTAAATTACATTATTCTTAACCATAAACAAGTAGAAGTGAAAGTAAACAGTGCCAATAGCACTTACCACTAGTCATAACTGAAGGAACAACCAACCAACCAGTGAGTGATAAATCAATGGACCAACTACTATTGTTACAAAGAAAAAGATTATCAACATGATCCAAGAATGTTCAACATGAAGATGAATCTCTTTTATTATATAGGTAGGTAGGATACAAGCTTGGAACTGTTCAAGGTTGTGAAAACCATATTATATCATCCATTAGCTGCGATCACACTATACATCACATTAGAAGGAAATGATCCATGAGATGGTATTCAGACAATACCTAGTGGTTCGCTATTTGTATAGAGATTCAAGTATGCTTTTGCAGGCCTAAACCACCGTATAGGTACTGGAGAGGCATATGATTTGATAAGTAAACAATTTGTAGATGATGTAATATTTACGGCATATTTGCTAGTTGTAGATGTAGAGTTGTATAATGATTTGGTTATTAAATGGAGTTTTACCAGTGGTAAATGTATATAATTAGATAACAATGTAGATTCTTGCAAACCAATGAAAATATATTAGCTTCATATGATAATTCGGTTAAACACAGTTTTCAGTTTAGATTGATTATGTAAAAAAAAAGGCTCTATCAATCCATAATAAATTTTGTCGAAAATCTAGTGCAAAAGCATAGGATTGGATTGACACATGTTTACAATTGCATTGAGGAGTAAAGTTAATCCATATCAAAGATTCTTCGTCATTCTTGCTATAGTTTTTGATAATTTTTACCAAACTTTTTTTTCCTCAATCTACACCTCAAGAGTTTTGTATTAGCTAGTAGTGCTCACTTTTTTTTTGTTGTGGCAAAACTATACACTAAGATAACATGTAGATCAAATGTTTATATTTACGCATCAATGAACATCTATATGCATAATCCCTACCATTACCACATTCAGAGAACAAATTATCAGTTTTAATATGTTATGTTCAACTTGTTATAGGTCTGGTTGCTAAACATATTGATTTGTAGTTATGAAAACTCTGGTAATCATCAATAATAGTAACAACGACACATACTTTTATTATTGCAATCACATCTTCTTCCTTTAAATATTCTTGTCTTATCTCTTTTGTTTTGCAGCAAGACTCTGATGGAAACAATAATTTAAACAACTTGGAAACAAATAACATGATAAAAAAAAACTAAGAAGAATTTATAGAATTTTGAATGATACATTTTTAGTACAAGTTTCTTTATTTTTCAGTCAACTTGCAATTTACTCTAGAACAAGGCCATGGTTATTTTAGAAGTTTGAGAGTTCTTAATATTTGATTATATGTCATGCTGATTTATTTTTTTCCCACAGTGTTGTTTATTCAATTTTGTGGTGAGAGTTCAACTCTGACATTTTTCATGGCAAACAATGCATGTATGCGTCTTGCTATAGCCACAACCATCAAACGTCTATCAAACATAATCCAATATTTAATATGTTTAGTCATTAACTAAATAGTTAGGGAGATCATTTGTTATTATGCAAAGCAATTGGTAATATCATTTATAAGTATATATTTGATTATCTAATATGCATGATGCTTACTTAAATGTTCTTGATGTATAGCAACGCTTAATGCATCGTATCAATCCTTGTAATTATCAGTAAAATCTGAGGTAGGGAGAGAGGGAGATCAAACATCCAAAGAAAACTATGTGGTTATATTATAATGTTGAATAATAGAAATTTAAACTCAAACTCATATTTACCCATTCAACATTTTCTTTAGCAAACTTCTATTTGCATATCAACTTGCCGGAACGAGTAAAAGATATTTTTAACTTTTAGTTGTCAATATATAAAGTCAATTGAAAATATAGGGAAATTAAAGGAGAGGTGAGAGCAAAAATCTTCAGCCAATTAGCCTCTAAAACAAATGAAGAAACACATAGGGTGTGACTAGAAATTTAGAATAAATAACAGAGAGATAAATAAGAGGGAAAAGTGAAAGAAAGAGTAAAGTAGCAAAAATAATATTTATTCTTGTTTAAATTAGAGTAAAATTGTATATCATTATACTTGATTGGCTAAAAGTAGAGTAATATTATCACAGTGAAAGTATCATTTTATTATAAAATTACTTAAAATCTTTTTACTTCTTTTTCCATTAAAATATCTTCACTTCCACTTTATTTTATATCTTATTTTACTTATTTTTCTTGCATAAAAATATTTTTAATTCCACTTTATTTTTTATTCTATGATAGAGTAGTGCTCAGAGTAAAATACAATTCTATCATAGTTTACTCATTTAAAAAAAAAAAAAAAAAGAAAGTTATAGATGGCGTAGTAAGTCTTTTGTGTACTTATCTAAGCTCTTGAAATTATGCTTTTTGTTACTGTTACTCGGCTCTTTTATTGTCATTTTCTGTCATCTTCCAAGTTTCTTTTTTACAACGAGTATGTGATATGTAGTTTTCAATTGGGGTTTGTGAGTACATTTGGAACACTAATAACCCTGCTCTATTTTCGTCGAAAAATGTATATCTGAATTCAGATTCATCTTCACCATAATGATTACTTAACTAGAAACCAAAAGGTAAACTAAAACCGAGGCCTTTGTGTTTGCTGCACTAGCACAACAAATTTGAAAACTTCATCACAAGCTTGTACCTAATACTTAATGAGAAGGCGTAGGAGTTGCTCTGCAGTTAGAAGCTATCTCTGTCTTAACTGCTGTTGATAGTTGAGGGAGATAGAAGCTCAGATGAAAACTGGATTACAATCTCTGTATGTTTGTCAATTGACATTTTCTCCTCCCGTTGATCTCAGCTGCCCAGCTCTTCCCAATCTCGGTTTGAAACTTGCCTGCATTTGACATTGGAGCAAAAGTGGGTATTTTGATGAACCCAAATGATTTTGACTTAAGGTCTAAAACTGTAAAGTGAAAAGATCATATGAGATGTGTTCTCTACCTGCTGTTGATATGAAGAACTCGTCCAGCACTTTCCCATGTTCTGCCACAATGTTTAAACGTCTGAGTCAGATTTCTTGGGATGTAAAAGGGATAACAAGCACAAATTGACTACAAAGATAAAGGTTGAGACTTACCTGATTCATATTCTAGTGCCTGAAGAATCATCTCAACCTTGGAGCCGCAATAAAGATAAGAGTTAGTGTAACTATTTACAGCTAACAGGAATTAAAACTCATCGATGGTTGCAAACTCAAAATCCATAACTACCTTATCAAAGTCTTTTACAAGATTTGCCTCTAAAGAAGCGTTGTTCTCATACTCCAGCCAAAGTTCTGTGATCTCCTCAGCTGCACATTGGCATTTGACTTACGAATTAGTGCTTTGGAAACCAAAAACATTAGTAGATGACACGAGAAGAGCCGTATATTATTACCTCTCAGGCCTCCACCAAGAACTTTGCACATCTCCTTTAAAGCCGCTTTCTCTCTTCTACTCTTTTCTTCCTTTGGCACACCATCCGATGGGGTAATATCTCCAACAATAGCTGTTCAGAAGCCAGTAAGAGACAAGATCAGGTCTCATAGTGAAAAGAAAAGAAAAGAAAAGAAAAGGAAAGAAACTGAACTTTACATTCGTAAACAAGGATAAAATGTGTATATACCTTCAGCGATGTCATGCACAATTGCCATTTTAATACACCTGTTCAAGATTCCAAGAGAAAAAAAAGAGGAAGATGGAGAAAGAACCAATAAGGTATAGCCACAAAAACAGGGGAATTCAATTTTCTATAGCTGAAGCTAAAATCACACCCAAAAATCAGTTGTTAACAGATGTTCTCCCACTCTTACCCTTCACTCAACTCTCTGAACGTGTTTGATTCAAATGACATATTTAAAAGCATACCTAAATCATGAACCATGATAAATCAACTTAAGACTAAAAAAATTAGTTTTAGAGCACATCTTTTGTAATTATGACTTCGACAACTTCAAAACATTAGCTGCTCACATTCTTTTATTTAACTCCCAAACATTTTCACACCAAACCCTGAGTTCCACAAACATGCAATTTCACTAAAGTCCACAACAAGTACAAGACACTACCACCCTCACAAAACACTTTCTTAGCTTCTCCTTACTACACACACTGTGATACACATATACCACCCCTAACTGAGCTCTACATGTATTTTATTACAAACTTAGACAAATATTATGTATACACACCAGAATGTATTGGTAAACAATCTACACTATCCTTTCCCTTCCTTCTCAAAAAAACTTGAGGAGGGATGCAAAAGACTAACCTTTCTCTGTTAACACCAGGAAGATCAGCAGCAATGAGAGCCATGAGAGACATACGGTACATGTGATCAGCAATTGATTCAGGTCCATTAATCCCCTGATTGATCCACCCTTTCCTCTTTGTTGTCTACACATGTTTTAACATCATAACTATTCACAACTCCAAATCTCTAAAATTTGAAAAGCCGATAACACACAGTTTTACTCTCAAAAATTGAAAAGCCGATATGGTGTTTCTCAGCACGTACCTTGAGCCGATGGCACAACGTTAAGAAATCGATCGACGACGAAACGGAAGAGGCATGATTCGTTGATTCCATTGAACTAACCCCGTCGGAAACAGGTTTCTGGCACCGGACGGCGACGATCGGAGTTGGATTTCTGAGGAAGAGGAAATTACTAGAGGTGGAAGCGAGTGTTGATCGGTGGTTAAATGGCCGGTTCAGCGGCGGCGTGATACGTGTAGCTGGACTGATTATCGCCATTGATGATGGGAAGAATCTACGGGGGGGGGGG
>CAKOAT010248487.1:264189-303156 GCA_932364175.1 Eruca vesicaria subsp. sativa | reverse complement strand
GCAATGGCGAATCCTTAGGGGAATACTTAGAGAAATATTAATTTTATAATCAATGGGTCTCATGAACAGTTAAGGATTTTATCTTTAAAATTTTTATGTAAAGATTGATCTTTACACTATTCGCGGGCTCCACTGCCCACGTGATGGTCCGTGAGTGATCAATTTTTTTTTTAAATAAAAAATCTAAAATATCCTTATATAATCTGAAATAACCATTTTTCTTTTTTCCTAAAGATTTCCCAAGGATCCGCCATTGCAGATGCTCTTGATAGTTGTATATTATACTCGTGAATGTGTGTCTTGTAATGTTTCTATCACCATTCGAATATTTGAAAATCATGAGTTTCAAATATGAAAAGAACGGGCAATCATAGAAAGAAATTCAAGCATATTATGTTGCTTTTTCCATTTATTAATTTGTTTAGGATATGTGGTTAGAAATTGAAGTGGTCTATGTGATATAGAACTGTTCTGCATGCATGCAGTTACCAAAGTATTAGATAAAACATTGTTACACACACTCTATAGTGAAATCGTTCTAGTGATGTGAAACTATTCAGCATAGACTCTGAGGATATATGGATAATGCATATTTATTAGTGAACTCAGTCAAACATATATATTTCCTGGAAGAATATGTTTATTCAATAAACTTTATTGAGCTATTACACGATTAAAAAAAGGAATTTAATATATTAAAAAATCGGTCTTCTACACCTTGTATTCACACAGTCTAGTGAACGAACACAAAAGATTTAAAACTTCAACATTCTAAAAGAGAAACCAAAGGGACAGCGTTTGGCTTTTTCATCGATCATTAATAGCTTTAATCAATAAAAAGACGTTTTCCAAAAAGACAACGGATACCTATCAATCATGGGAAATTGTAGTAAAACATATAAAGTCTCTTCTCCAAGACGGACTATAAAAGCATAACCCTAAAGAGACTTACAGATAGAGAAGAGAAGTGGGCTTGCAAATTGCAATGCATATTTCTATCAAGACGTTAAAGGGAAAGACCATAAACCTAGAGGTTGAAGATAGCTCCAACGCTATCGACGTTAAGATCCATGGGGAGCCGATGCGTGAACTGGTTTTGCGACTGGGTCCTTCGGTTCGGGATGAAGCAGCCTTCCGTATTTTTGTAGTGACACTTAAGGGCGGGAAACGTATTCTCGAGGTTAAGAGATCGGATACCATCAAAGATGTCAAGGCTAAGCTGGAGGAGATTGAAGGCATTCCTGTGAAACAGCTGATCTTGCTATTTGCAGGCCGCAGGCTTGAGGACAGTCAGACTGTAGCTGAGTCCCACATCGAACATGAGTCGACCCTTCACCTGATGTATAGACTTTGCGGTTGCTAAAATGTTTTTTGTTTGTTTGTTTTCCAATGTTTTATCTCATATCATTTCTCAAGACTTGGAGTTTGATTAATAAAGCAGATATTTTAAGTTATTGTCTACGTGACAAAGGAAAACAACTAAAGAAACTCAACCACTATTTTCTAAATTAATACCTGAATAATTCACCCATCAGAAAGAAACTCTTAATGATGATATATCTCGAAGTACATGACGTTTCATATGTTTATGAAAAAATGAAAATGGTTCATTTTAAACAGCTCTGTCTAAATGCAATTTAAAACCGCCAGGCAATAACCCACCATTTTTCTTGAACACTGGGAGAAGCTACTAACTGTTTGTAAATGACATGAACTTTTCCTTCCGCAATAAAATGTTTACTTAAGTTTCAAAAAAAAGTTTACCAAAATAAAATCATTGTTCTTTTATCTCAGTGGAGTTTAATGAGGTTGCACATTCATTAGCTAAATAGGACCACCACCAAATTGTATTTGTAATTATATTTTCATCCTCTTGTGTCATGAATTCACGATAGTTAGACCCAAAAAAAATGAATTCATGATAGTTAACGTACATTATTATAATATTATGTTTAAAAGGAAAATTTTATATCAAATTATACAATAAAGTTTTCAATGAAAAAATAAAGAATAAATATGTATATGTTTTTGATCATTTTGTATTCATGAAAATTGTTTTTGCGTTATTTAGATAGGTAGTAATGACCGACAATTGTGATAGCATGCAGGCCCTTTGGTTTCTTTCTTGAATTTTGCAAGAAGTGATAATTAAAAGTTTTACACAAATTAAGAAACTGTATTTTTTTTATTAGGAGAGTGAAACATCATTTATTAACAACTTGAGGTCTTAGTCAAATAAACGGTCAACATAGCCAAATAGTAAATGATATCATTGGAAAATGTAAAGTTAACAGATAATTCACTCCTGACAGATTGTAAGTATATAAAAGAAACCTCCAACGAGAGAAAGAATAGAAACCAAAGAGCTTGCAATGCAGATTTCTATTAAGACGATCGAGGGAAAAAGCATAAACCTAGATGTGCCAGATAGCTCCAAGACCATCGACCTCAAGGTCTATGGACCCACCCGTCAGTTGGTTCTTGGTCTGAATCCGGATGCACTCATGCGGATTTTTGTATCGACTATAAAGGAGAAAACATTCATCCTACAAGTGAAGGGGTCCGATACCATCCAACACGTGAAGACCATGATCCATGATCAGGGTGGCTTACCTGTTGAGAAGCTGAATCTTAACTTTCTTGGCACCAACCTTGAAAACCATCACACCGTAGGTTACTACAACATCAAGCCAGACTCAAATCTCGTCATTGTGCAGCGTGGTTGCATTTGCTAAACGTCTATCTTTGTTTTCCAATTATTATCAGTAATGCTTTTGATTTCAAAACACAAGTAGCTGTTTAAAAGTTTATTTTGGGTTCTTTATCTAAGGGATAAGCAATATATGATTGTGTCGTTTCGAATTTGGTTAAACATTTTTAATGGCTTGAAACATATCATTTTTAGTTTATTTTGTCAACTTTTATTTTATTTTACTTTTCGGTAACTTATCAGAGTATGTAACCGAAGCATTATAATTCTGTAAACATTCGCTTATGACATTATTATGTAAACAAGTTTACTAAGGTTTATTTTAGAAATGGTAGCTAATGTGATGAGCATGGAATCAAACTTAGGCTCACCCCCTAGAATAAACCTTTAAATTCACCACACTTCTTAACACCAATCAATTTGTCACTTAGATTAGTAATTAAAAATATTAATTTAATAAAAAAATCTAAAATAGTAGAAAAATGTTTAATGTAGTATATTGATTTTTATATTGTATATTTACTTAAAATGAATAATCATACATTTTCTGATAATTTTTAATGTGGTATTTTCCATTTTTATATTGTATATTTACTTATTATTTTTATTGTATATTTACTTATTCTAATTTTCTTGTTTTCATATCAAATTTTAATATTATGATATATGTTAATGTAATATTTTATATTTTTTCTATTATATATTTACTTATTTTTTATTATTTTTCTTATAATGTAATAGTACCACGTGACTTCTTTTGGAATATGAATTTGTATTCTGACGTCGACATTTCCTATAACCTCAAATAGCGATCTCTTCATATAAAATATATGGAAATAATTTTTTTAAATCTATTTATTTTCAGATTTTTTTTTGTCATCACTATACATTTTCAGATAGATGTTAATGTAATATTTCAATTTTTATATTGTATATTTTTACTTATTCCAGTTTTCTTGTTTTTATATCAAATTGTAATATCTCTTATATATATTATTTATGAAGTAATTTTGACATATTTTATCACTATATTTAATTTCACTTGAACATGATGACATATCATATAAGAAAAGATGTCATGGCTTAAGATAAAAGGTGACATGGAAAATCACATTTCGTATTATTTTTTTTTATTTTTGGTTAACTATTATAAATATGATAATAACTTATATGTCATCATTAAATTTTTTTTTTGAAGTATGGTAATAACTTATACTATTAGTAAAATAAATATATGAAATATATATTAAATAATATAAAAATTAAAATAAAATAAAATTACAAATTTTAACATATTATTTTATCTATTTTAGAATTATACAGTTTTATTACTAAACAAGATTGTCAAAATGTTATACCATCTTTTTTGAACATTACCATTTGTGTATTTTTGATATCCACAATTTAGAAATAGTATTTAGTATTTTGTTTTAAAATTTTACAATTGTATATCATTTTTCCAAATTTTATAAAAACTTATTTAATATATTTTAACTAAACAAATAAACGAAAAGCAACCTAAGATTATAATTTTAAAGTGATTTTGAAATGTGTCATCACTACATTTAATTTCACTTAAAAATAAAGACATATCATATGAGAAAAGACGACATGACTTAAGATAAAAAGTGATATGGACAATCACATTTAATGTTTTTTTTTTTTAATTTTTGCTTAACTTTTAAAAATATGATAATAACTTATATGTCATCATTAAATATTATTTTTAAAGAATATGATAATAACTTATACCTTCACTAAAATAATTATATTAAATATATAGTAAATAATATAATAAAATTTACAAATTTCAAAATATTATTTTATCTATTTTAGAATTATACAATTTTATACTAAATAAGATTGTCAAAATGTTATACCATTTTTTAAAACATTACAATTTGTTTACTTTTGATATCCAAAATTTTTAGAACATTACCATTTATTCACTTTTGATATCCACAAATTTTTGAAACTGTATATAGTATTTTTGCAAAATTTTACAATTTTATATCATTTTCCAAACTTTTACAAATTGATTTAACATATCTTAGCTCAAATAAATAAATGAAAATAAATCTAAGATTACAGTTTTAAATATATATAATTATATATTATTACATATAATTCAAAATAAATTAAATTTTTACTTTATTTTAATTTTTATTTAATTAAAGCAAAAATAATATTAAATACTGATATAAAAGTATAAAATATTAAATATTAAAAACAATTATTTAAAAGTTTGATCCAACACATGGTGCATGAAACCACATAGTTACAATCTATACTATTATTTAAGAAGTAAATTTATTTAGTTGTCATGTTCTCCATAATTTTAGGTAATTTTGACTATTATTTAAGAAGTAAATTTGTTTAGTTGTCATGTTCTCCATAAGTTTAGTTAATTTTGTTTATTTATCATATTTTTAATATTTATATACTATTATTTAAAAAGTAAATTTGCTTAGTTGTCATGTTCTCCATAAGTTTAGGTAATTTTGACTATTATTTAAGAAGTAAATTTGCTTAGTTGTCATATTCTCCATAAGTTTAGGTAATTTTGTTTATTTATCATATTTTTAATATTTATATATAGTTTATATCTACACTATTATTTAAGAAGTAAATTTGTTTAGTTGTCATGTTCTTCATAAGTTTATGTAATTTTGTTTATTTATCATATTTTTAATATTTATATAAAATTTATATCTATACTATTATTTAAGAAGTAAATTTGTTTAGTTGTCATGTTCTCCAAACGTTTAGGTAATTTTGTTTATTTATTATATTTTTAATATTTATATATAATTTATATCTATACTATTATTTAAAAAGTAAATTTGCTTATTTGTCATATTCTCCATAAGTTTAGGTAATTTTATTTATATATCATATTTTTAATATTTATTAAATAATAGTATATATATAAATTATATATAAATATTAAAAGAAAAAAATACCTAAACTTATGGAGAACATGACAACTAAGCAAATTTATAAATAAAACGAATTTATATGAATATGTCATATTTTAGGAAATAAGATAATTCTTGTGAATTATGTTGTTATCTTGAAATATATTTTATATATAAAACTTAAATTTTAAATTAAGATATAAAAATTATTATATTTATTATATAACTAAAACAAATTTATATTAAATTTTTTATATTTTTTCTGAAATAAGATAATTCTTATGTATTATGTAGTTATGTTGAAAATATATTTTCGTATTATAAAACTTTAAATTAAGATATAAAAGTTATATTGTTAATAATTAAATATAAATCATCAAAAAAATTGTAGTTATTCTATAATTGAAATAAATTTACACTAATAATAGTCTACTTTTATAAAATAATCTAATTTTTATGTATTAATTTGTTATTTTGAAAATATATTTTTATATTATATAATTTAAAAGTAAAATATAAAAATTATTTGTTACTAATTAAATATGAATCATCACTCAAGAAAAAATATTTAAGAAGTGAATTTGCCGATTCATTAAGTTTTCCATGATTTTAGGTAATTTTAATTATATGTCATAATTTCTATATTATTATATAATTAAAACAAATTTATCATATTATATTTTTTAAAAATAAATCTTATGCATTATATTGTTATTTTTAAAATATGTTTTCTATTATAAAATTTCAAATTAATATATAAAAGATTATAATCAAATATAAATTAAAAAAAATATTTGTATAAATATTAGAATGAAATATAAATCAAGCAAAATAATAATAGAAATATATTCTTTTAAATATTTCCGATGTTTAAATTTTGTCATTGATAATTATTTGATGTTTTAATTGTACTTTTTGAAAACATAAATATTAATTTATTATGTTGGTTTTTAAATTAATGAAACACCAGCTAGTAAATATTTTTAAGAGAATTATTCCTACAAGTGTAGGTAAAACATCTAGTAGATATTAAATGTAATATTTCTATATGAAATATTCCAAAAAGGTCAAAATACTATCATAGGAAATTGTAACATATATAAGTTTCTTCTCAATAATGTACTATAAAAAATAATCTAGAGCGAGGGAGAAAAAAGTTGGGTTTGCAATGGAGATTTCTATCAAGACATTAAACGGAAAGAGCATAAACCTAGAAGTCGCAGATAGCTCAAACACTATCGACGTTAAGATCCATGGGGAGCCGCTGAGTGAACTAGTTTTGCGACTGCGTCCCTCGGGTCAGGCTGAAGCAGCCATGCGTATTTTTGTAGTGACTCTCACCGGCAAGACCCATACCCTTAAGGTTAAGGGATCCGATACCATTAGAGAAGTTAAGACTAAATGCTTTGAGATTGATGGTTCTCCAGTGGACCAGCAGAAGATGATATTTCAAGGCAAGCGGCTTGAGAACAGTTGGACTATAGCTGACTGCAATATCAAGCATGACTCGACCATTCACTTGGTGCTTGACCTATGCGGTTGCTAAAATCTCTCTCTTTTTTTCCCCCAATATTCTTATCATATTATTCTAAGATTTGGTGTTCAATTTATAAAATATTTATGTTTAATTTCTTCTCTACGTTGTTATCTTCAATAGACTATGTTGAATAAAATAAGTTTTTTAGAAAAAAAAAGAATTGTTTAAAAAAAAAAAAAATTAACACCCTGAGAATGAAACATGCAAGGATGATTTATCTCGTAATACATTGTTATACAATTCTCAGAAAGTTTGTCTAAATCCGTCAGGCAATATCCCATTATTATTCAAGAAAATTGACAAAAGGCTATTAATTGTCAGTAAAAAATATGAACTTTTATTCTGCAATCAAAAACAAGTTAATTTGCGTTAGTAATTTTCGAATGTACTTTTATCGATAGCTATGACGTCCTCTGTTATCACGAAAATGTTTTCAATAGAGATCCAGATTTCTCAAGAGGTGCATTTTATCTTTAGAACCGTATCGAGGATAGTTTCAGAGATAGTCTCATAAATCAACATCTTTACGAGTCTATCTTGTTCTTTCTTTCCATTGCTTTTCGTTTGGTTGTGTTGGAGATGAAGGAACTGCCGTCAAGGTCATCATCAGCTATACCAAACGTGAGGCAATGCATTTTAATATGCTCTCTCCATGTGTCATATAGTTGAGCTTTTGCAGATCAAGGACAATTGTGACATGATCAATTGCTATCATAATATAACTATCCGAGTCTATCTTTTATATTTTGTGTTATTTTTCTTTTTAAACCCAGACCAAAGATAATTATATAAGTTTATTTAATAGTAATTTTTTTTTAAAGAATTTGATGATAAACATGATACTAAAGCGTGTAATCATCAAAAATAAATTATAAAATAAGTAGTGATATCAAAAAACGAATTTTAAAATGTCTATTTTTAAAAATATATTTAATATTTACTGAAATAATTATTTGCTAGTATTTTTCTAAATCCTAAACAAAATATAATTGTAAATGATTATATAATAGTAATTTTCCTTTTCTAAATTCATAACAGTTTTTTTTGTTATAATAATTTTTATTTTCTAAATATCTTCTAAATCCTAAACCAAAGATAGTTGTATTATATTTTTTTTACACATGTGACAATCTTAATTTTCTCTTGACACATATCGCAATTATCTTAATTAGTAATTTTGAAAAACCAAAATTTATATAATAAGTTTCTTCTAAATTTTCAACATTTTAGAAAGAAGATTATATAATATAATGGTTTCATTTTTTTATAAAGAATATGATATGTTTTTGATTGTTTGTATGTGCACATTGTTTTACCGTTAGTATTTTTTGTGATATACGACCATTAGTATTTAGATAGATAGTAAATGATGTTTCACTTTTTGTTAGAAACAAAAAAAGTTAAGTTGCTTAATTTATGTATAAAACTTTTTAGTATAGTCTCTTGCAAAATTCGAGAAAGAAAAAAAGTTAAGTTTATTGATTTGTGTAAAAAAATATTAAGTATAGTTTCTTTCAAAATTCGAGAAGAAATCTTTAGTAAATATTATCATTGAAAAAAATGTAAAGTTAATAGATAATTCCTTCCCAAAGATGTAAATATATATATATATATATATATATATATAAAGAAAACCCCAAAGAAAAAAAGGAGAGACACAATGAAGATTTCTATTAAGACGGTAAAGGGAAAAAACATAAACCTAAAGGTGGAAGATAGCTCCAATACCATCGACCTCAAGATGTATGGCCCCATCAGTCAACTGGTTCTTGGTTTGAATCCGGATGCCTATCCAAGTCCGGATGCACTCATGCAGATTTTTGTATCGACTATAAAGGAGAAAACATTCATCCTCCAAGTGAAGGGGTCTGATACCATTAAAAAAGTCAAGACCATGATCCATGATCAGGGTGGCTTACCAGTGGACAAACTGAATCTTAACTTTCTTGGCACCACGCTTGAAAACAGACACACCGTAGCTTACTACAACATCAAGCCGGACTCCAATCTTGTCATTGTGCAGCGTGGTTGCATCTGCTAAACGTGTGTCTCTTTGTTTTCCAAAATATGTATCAATATTGCTTTTGATGTTTCCAAACACAAGTGGGTTTAATATTTTTAATGGCTTTATTTATCATTTTTTAGTTTATTTTGTCAACTTTCAGTTTTTAGTTTTTTGTAAGAAATCAGTATGATTGAACATTACTTGGCAGAAAAAATCGAAGAAAAATATCAGAAGCTGAAGATTTTTTCTTCTTCTCAAAACATCAAACCGGAGGGATATATTATAAGTCGAATATTATGAAAAAAATGCCACTCTTACAAAAGGGATGTTGCTACCACTTCTTTAATCCCAAAGTATCAATCAACTGGCAAAAAAAATCAACACTCAAAACACGATTTGTGGGTTGTAAACGCCAAACCTAGCGGTTCAGTACCGTCTGTATCACGTTTCTTTGCGCATTTGTTAAGCCCTGCAGTTTTTAGTCAACATGCCAAACAGTTCATATCAAGTTCAAGATCTTTAAACGTTATATGGATGATAGAAACCATACATACCTGGCAAAGATTATCAAACAAAGGCCGGTCTCCACTCGAAAACTTCAACATAAAATCAGCCAGGTAACTTGCTAGATTAATCTGTTTGTTGTGCCGAAAAAGAAACTTGGTGAGACAAATTAAAGATTTGGAGGATTACGTAGAAGCACAAGAGGTTATGTCGAACATATGCAGAACACAAGAGATCACCTCATTCAGGGGGTCGGTAACATGGAAGTCATCATCACCATCCCCATCATCTTGGTTCTGTCGAAACAATGGTTTAATCACTGATGAGATACGGTTTAATGGTATAGCTTTCTAGGTAAAAAGAGAAAGAGGACCTCAAAAGTTCGAGCCATTGCTTCAAGTTGATCATATGAGGGTTTGCTTGATTGAGAGGCACCAGTTGAACGTAGCAGGTCTTTCTCACCTTCAACGTTTACTTCATCGACTTCTTCCCATTCACTATCCTGCTTACTCCCAAGAAAGGAAATAGCATCTCATTGTCCACTCAACTTTAAGACAGGAGATGAGAGAACAAAAAAATGATCAAGGAAGCATAATCACCTCATCTTCACCACCCAAAACTTGCTCTTGAATTTCAATCAACGTATCAGCTAGTAATGCCAGTATCTGCAAGAGCAATTAATGTAAAAATTTTGAAAGCATACAGTAAGATAAAACTCATACAATGTTTAGACAAAGGAAGCAAACAAAAACATACCTTCATGGGTAAAGGGATAATGGTCCACTGTTCCGGAGCAGATTTAGCTTTTGAGCGCGTGGTTATGCCACCATTTGACTGTACAAGAAATATAAACAAGTCTCCATAAGGTTGTGAGAGTGGAATGAATCTTCTAAAAAGATATAAAAAGTACAGCACAAGACCTGGATCTGATAGCCTGGGACATTGACCTTCGCGAATTCGGAATGTCTAGTTGACAGTAGCAAGGCCAGAGCTGAACATGTGACTTTGATTTGATATGCCCCTTGTATCTCCCCTGAATAAAAGATGCTTAACCAGCCATAAGTTGAAATGGCCAGAAAAAACCTGAATCTGATGCATCAGGTAGACAAATAGAATCATACAACTAGATAACGTTAATATAGATGCTTGCCTTGTTGTTTAGTCCATTCTGTCATAACATAGGCAAATGAATTTTCATGGCCATCAGCTGGTACGCTAACAAGCAGATTAATAAATTGACCAACGTTCGGAAAACTCATATGAACCTGCAAAAATCAATGGAAAAAGATGCTTCCAAGGTTACAGAGTAGGACAGGGATCCTAAACAGCATCTTACATAGAAGAGAGGAAAAAACTATCCAAGTGAAAGGTGAAGAATACCAATCTGGCAAAAATCAGTAGCAATGAGCTTCTGAAACCCGATATTTCAGCAGACTGCATCCGTCTTACAAGAGCGGCGACCAGATCCTGGACATGGGGTGCCATCTCTGACGGAAGATGCAAGATAAGCTGCAGAATGTACTTCCCAGCAAATAAAGATCCAGAACATTCCAGATCAGGGTTGAGAAGCCTGCACCAACATTTGGAAAACAATTTAGCAAAGAGAGACAGTAAATTAAACCAGATACCAATTGGAAAACATTGAGAAACCAACAATCTAAGGTGCTCAATACACTTATAAAACGATACTCTAAAATCATCACTGGTTTTCTTTCACATGCCAATATATTCACAAACGCACAACATAGAAATGCAAAAAGAAAACACAAAACAACATGCCTACAACTTTTGGTGGACTTGAAATAAACCAAACAAAAAGGTAAGTGAAGACGTGTACCTAGAAGCTGCATCAAGCAAACTTCTCATGGTAAAGCTGGGATCACCACTCCAAGAGAGCAATTCTTGCTTTCCACTAGATATAAAAGCTGCCAGACATTCTGTTGCATTCTGACAAATTATAAGGCTAGTGATAAGTGATCATCTCTAGATAGATAACGCTGAAGCAAACTAAACGTGGCAAATTTTATCACCTGTAATTCACTATTGTCCTCACTGTGGAGTATGATACGAATGACAGGATCAAAGCAGAATTCATACGCGGTTTTCACTATATCACTTGGGGCACCCTATACATATGACTAGAAAAATAGTCAGGAAAATACGAGAAATACTGAAGTCCCACTTGGCACAAATAATATTTTTCACGGTATATGAAAATCCAGCTAGTATAACTTGCCTTGAGAAGCATGGTTAAAAGATCCAAGGATCCACTGACTAGTCCTTCAGATTGCTGATGGGGCTGATTATCACCACAAAGATGTCATCTAAAAGGAAACTATGGAAGAGAAAAAAGTAGACTCAGAAATCATAAGTCAGAACAGTGCCTTATTTAAAGCTGGTCCGATGAATGGTAAAATCCTTGATGTCAGAGGGTGCAGACAGCCAGGTGAATTCTTTATGGCCTGTGTGACAGCCATATGAAAGACATTAGTCGCATACATAGTAATTTATTGCTCATTTTAATCAAAGCAATGCAATGGTAAGTGACAAAACATAACAAGCACCGGAAATTGCATTTATAATAACGAGATAAATGATAACCACAATAACTATTTACCTCCAGGACGTCAATTATATCGATACTTATGAAGGGATCAGAGACATGTGCCACCCACACATTAAGAATCACTGGAGAGATAATAGACTCAATTGAGGCTGATGCTTCATGGCCTAGCAAATGATACATTAAATAATAAATAGGTGAGAATTGTTGTCTAACCAGATTCTGAAAACTTTTGTAAAGAGAAATTATGTTGACTTACCAGCCTTAATTGCTTGTTGAAGAGTTTCAAGTACCAAAATCAAAGTTTCATCTGAAGCCTAGAAAAAGATAAAAATATCAAGTGACACAAGGAAAATAGACACACACACATGCCAATCCTGATTTGTTGTCAATAGAGAAATTTACCTGATGGAGAAGATCAGTGAGAGATGAGAATAAGTTCATGATCTGAGGAAGAATAACTGAACGGTTCATATCAGGTAGGAGCTGCAAAAGTGCTCGACATGCGCCTACTTTTACAGGTGGAGGCCTGTGTATAATGGTATCTAGTATGTTAGCATTTATCTCTGTCGATAAAGATACTAACAGCAGAAGGGTAGAAAACATACACGTCCATAGTGATAGCTCTAACAGCAGCATTGAGGAAGTGCTCAAGAATTCTAGGGTTGAGCTGCTTAACGTGAAAATAACTCAATTAATATTATTACATACTGAGGTTGTATTGGAAGAAAAGAAAATCAGAAATTACCAAAGAGGAGAACTTAGCGACTGCTGTAAATATGCGGGCATAAAGGAAAGGACATTCATGATAACCTGTTGAATAAAGGGGCCAGTCATATAACACAATTTGAATACCAAATAGGATAAATAAACTGGAGCAGTAAATCTTAGAAAACCTACCAGTTCCAGTATCTTCCATTATCAATTGCTCAATAAATTTAGTTAAATTAGCATGGTCAGTTCCCAAGTCCTGAAAAAGATTATAAAAAATATTAAGGATAATATGTTTCCCACCATAATAACTTTTTCGCATTTACATTTCTATGGAAACACGAACCTCAGCATCAACAAGTTGATCGGCAAGAGAAGCCAAAGCAAAGAGAGCAGCTTCTCTTATCTAACAAATGAAAAATATCTAAGTAAAGTGGAAAGTTAAAAATAAAACATACGGGTAGAAAGAAAACAATATTAACAGAATTGGTGTGACAGTTTTGAAAAAAAATTAGAGAAACGATTGTCAGACCTTTTAAAAAATACAAGTACAAAGAGAAATAAAAGTCCACTTACTCTCCACCAGGACGGAGAACCAGCTATCTTTTCATTTTGGGACTCATGGAACCGCTTTCCAGCAGCATCTACAACGGCGTTGATCCCTTCCCTACCAAAAGTATTGACAACTTCCTCCAACAAAAGTATACCTGTGATGCAGCAGGTAATTGTATAGTTTACTTTTGATTTTGAAAAATTGTATAGTTTTCATATTCATAAATTTTGCATATGACATCCAAATCTTGTCTCTGACTAAATATAAGCACATGAATTGACTTAAAAAGAGTGAGAGACAGCTTACCTGATATACGACAACTGTAGCTACCCTCATCTTCATCGGCTACAAACTGGTTTACATCCGTGGACCACGTATGAACCTGTAGAGAAAAGATAAAAGATAAAAGATAAAGACATACGTGATTTTTTAAAAAGACGTGTGCAATGTTACACATATAACTAATTTAACTTTCGCTAGCAAACACATAGGAAGCTAGCACAAATAAAAACAAAAGATTCTGTACACTTTTCAGAGACCTAATATATTGGAAAGTGATGACATAACTAGCTACTACACCTTGAATCTTAGCAAGCTCAGGATTAAACAAAGCCTTTTTTAAGATTTAAGCAGATAACTGAAATCAACGAAGATTTAAAAGACAAAATGTAACCACTATATCTTATCATTATTTGAGTAGGCAGAAGATGCATGATTAATCCTTACCTGTTGTTCTGTAACCTGCAGGAAAGCAACGGTTTGATATACCAATTCTCTGAAATTACTGGCAAGAACCTTATATGAAGATATATGGGTAAAAAAACAAATCAGCATACGACAAAAATTAAAGGAAAAAAACTGAAAAGGTTTCGGCAAAACCTTTGCCAGTCTTCTACTGCTAACAATGGTTGATAGAAACTCAAATAGCTGCACAAAGGAAACAGATATGCAAAATCCAGTGTCAATTGGGCCTCAAACTCATTAAGATACACAAATATATGAGCCAATATCCCATCTATTATCAAAAGATTTAACTTCGAAAATGAGAACTTGAAGGAAAAACCTTGATCAGTGAAAATGGAAAGTTACCTGGATGACAAATGTGTCAAGACTCTTTTCTTCACCATCTGAATCATATCTTCCATCATATGAGTCTTCGGCACCTTCAACTGACGATCGAAGATAGACTTGTAGAGATGACTCAAATGTGTGCCACAATGGCCTCATAATAGCTGCAAAAATATTATGTTTCAATAAAGACGCTTCAGATGCATATGTATAAATAAACTAGGGACATGGGTCAGGTGAAAACATACCTATCAGTTCACTTTCCATGAGAAATGGAAAATTCTGTACGAACTGATTCAAGCACTTCAATACCTAATCATATCAGGCAAAACCAACACAAAGACGGGCATGTTAAACAATTCCAGCCATTTGACAGGAACAAAATTACAACAATCAGAAGATGAGACAAACCTCCATTCTTAAACTCCAATCATCAGGTTCGTCAGGTTGCACAGGTTGTTCCAATATAAGTGAAAACTGATTCATCCAAACCTTAAGTAGAGGAGTCACCAAAGTATTAGTTTCTGTCTGAATATAAACACTTTACATATGTCAACTGATAACAGAAGTAGCCGAAGCAAAACACATTTAAAATTTAGTGTATAGAATGAGAATTACTAAAAGGAAAGTACCTTGTACACACCACTCATTGCTCCAAGAACAGATATACAAGAATAAAAAATTGAAAGGGCTTTCCCTCGCATATACTTGTCATAGCTCTACATATACAAATGATAAGTAAAACACGGGTGAGTTCCCTAAGAGCCTTCATCAATAAAAATTTCATTTACGGAATTAAACATGCCAAAAACGTGATTCAACACAAGTCAGATCGTATCAATATCAGGATACAAACCTGAGGAGAGGATACGACTGCGTGCAAGCAAGGAAACAACACAGGTACCAGCGCAGGCACATCTTTGTCATCCAAGTCACCAGAGAGAAGAGCCAAACACCTCAAAGCTCCATGAACTGTTGAATTTAGCAACAAAATTCAGCCTAAAAGAAACCTCTATCCCAATCTCATGAGACGTAACAAAGAATATATCTCTAGAGGCAACAAAAAAAGAACACAAACATACCTCCATTGATGTTGTTCTGATCGCTAATCAACTTCAAAAGAAAAGGTAAAAGCTCAGGCCACTCTTCTGGCCAATCATATGTAGCAATTGACGATATATCCATACTAATAGCCGTACAGATTTTTCTATGAGAGTCATCAAGTGAGCCCAAGAGTAATCCTCGAATAAGAGCCTAATACAAAACCAAAAGAGATTCCTTAAACAAAACAATAAACCCAAACAACAAACAAAGAACAGTGAGATGAGAGTACCTTTTCCTCATTTGAGACAACAGGATACTCAAAACCGTCCTCGTTCTCTCTCCAATGCTTCTTAATGAACTGCTTTAACAGTACGGCAGCTAAGTAAAACTAAGTTAAAGAGCTCCACAAGATTTAAAAAAAAAAAAAAAATGGAAACCCTTCACACACTATCAATCAATGCTATGTAAAAGGATATTTGACGCAATCCCAAAGAGAGGTCTTTGTTAGCAGCAACTCTGCACAATGCGCTACCAAATCCTACAAAGCACAAAAGAATCTAGTAACTATGAGATCAATAAAAAAAGACAGCTTTTTTATACTTCTCAATAAGAAGAATCGATCAAAAGCTTTCAACTTTATGGGCAATAGACACAAAAGAATTAAAGGCACGGACCAGGTTGAAGAGAGGCTTGATTGAGTGAGGTTTCAGCGAAGGAACGAACGTTTTGGTTAGGGTCGAGACTTGCCGTCAAGCAGTTGAGTAGCCATTGCTGATCTTGGTCCACCACCATGTTTCAATGTTTTTTCAATTTGGCGCTCGATGTTCTGTATGAATGAATGTTCGAGAGAACGGAGTCGCCTTGTCCGAGATTTTGATGTCGGAACCTTTATAGAGAGAGGTGAAGAGGAAAGATGATGGTGGAATAATGTTTTACCAATTTTAACCGGACCGGTTTGTCGGTTTAATTTGGTATGATCCGGTTATATAAAACCATATAATTTCAAATCGAACCGTTAATAATCATTACCACTCCACCGTTACTCATTTTTACCGTTTTGCCACTACACAGTCTCTTTTCTTCTTCTATGTTGTCAATATCTTTACCACCTCCAGCTGAAACTGCTTCACACTCCCGAGCTTCGGTTTCAAGTAATCATCAGTCAATGGAGAAGACTGATCAAAGGAACAGTTTGTAGTGTCTATTAGAGAGTGAACAAAAAGTGTCACTGCCTAAGTACATTATTGTCTCTTACCTTTTTCAAGTCCATTAATGTCTTTTTGTATTGGTATATAACTCTGTCTCTGTTATCAAGTCGCATTCAGGTCTTGTCTTTGATTATGTAAGATCAAGAAGAAGAGCAACATGACTGAAAAGCTAAATAAACTGAACTTTTATTGGATAAAATTTAATTGAGAATGTCTTCCAAAACACTAGCTCAGGGGAAGAAAATTGATATCATTGTCTACGCCGCGGAAGCTCACAAAACGCTTCCAATGAGAAAAAACATCCAAAAAGGAGAAAAGAAGAGAGAAGATCCGTAATGGGGTTATTGATGTTATTGCCGCTTGTTAATATAGCTCTTGATCACTACAATCCCTACGCCGCAAAGAGCCAAGGCTGTTAACTTGAGAGGGAAGAGGCTACTAGATTCCGTATTGTACGAGAAGAAGCTTTTGCTTGATCGGCTTCTGTTGCTTCCTGTTCTTGCTAGCCGTGACCTTTCTGCTGACTTTTCTCTCATCAGAGTGCACAGGTTATCCAGTTGATGCATCATTTGACGCTGTCCACGTGCCATAGTTGATATCTGCTTTGCACCACAAAGAGTAACTAAGCGTTTCAAAAGCATATGTAATCACATATATTGTGAGGTGACTTACCTCTTCCATTAATGGCGATTCCCTGGCTAACTGGGAAGATGAAGATGAGTGGGGCATTATGGAATTTGTCAAACAGCCATTGTCTAGACTAGAAATGAAATACGAAGTTGGAGCTGAGCCATTGCAAACTTCGGTTTGGACTGTCATGCTCTGCTGCGTTGGAGAGTTTTTGTTGCAGCTCATCTTTGAGTTTAGCTCTTCCATCCGGTTTATGAACTCATCCATTCTCTCATTGAGTGATGCTATTTGCTCCGAGAGCTGAGTCATAAACCCCTACAAATAGATCAATAACCATTACAATTGCACTGTTAAGTTACAACGACAACTTAGAAATTGTCAAGAAGGAATAAAAGGGAATAAGTTCAAACCTCGTTGGCTGGTGGGTCATGATTCCTCTCTTCGTACCTCCTATCGCTTGAAGAATAACCAGCAAGCTTGGAGATATTCTTATCTCTTTGAGTTGAATATGAGTGTGACATGCCTCTGTATCATAAACGGCATAGCTTACTTTAAGGACACATGGATTTGGAAGTAACAAAGCTTTTCTCATACACTCCTCAAAAGAAGTGTACCTTTGGAGGTTCTTATTTCTCATGGCTACTCTATCTGCTGACGCTCGTAAGAGCGCTTCCTTTGGGCTTGAACTAGACACCAAATCCTCATCTAAGCTTAGCTTGTGCTTCAAATCATCTGGTAGAGCCTGTAATGGGACTTCTAATCAGGAACCCACTTGAAATGTAGTAGAGACAAAGATCTTAGCCTGAACAACAAATCATACCATTACTTCATTTATCAGTTTTTCCAGTTGGATCTGTTCAATATAGGTTCGTGGAATGAATGATCCTTCCAGTCCTAGCTGCGATGCAGTGCTCTGTACAAGTTGCCGATCTTTACCTTGCACCTGATGTTATTACAAATTTAGAATTCTGTTATTCTATAGTCATATAAAGCCACATGACAGAACTATAATTTCTTGTACAATGCTGAGATGCTACCAATTTTCAAGCAAACTGGTGGTAAATGAGTTTTAGATAGACAAACCTGCATGTAGTGACGATTCAGTTGCTCAAGCCAATCAATCTTCACACACACCTTTTCGGTAGCAAATACATGGCTGTTCCTTTTAAGTATGGTGGCTATTGTGTATCCAAGTGCCATAAGCCCACCAAGTAAGCGAACGCTCACTTCAAAAGTGATCCTTGGGGATATGACAAAAGGAGTATCCGTGACCCATTCCTGGATATCAAAATCAGAACCATAAATATTCACTACATTCACTTTAAGCAATCTCAACATTAATGAATCAGAAGGTTGTCAGCATTTTCAGAAACTGTAAAGCCATATTCATGAAAACATGGAAAGAAAACTCTCAAAGGGCCAAACCTCAAACATGAGGCTGTACTTTCCATCTTTATTCCGCATCCTCAAATGTGACTGGCAAGACTCTGGATCTTCACCCGGAGGAAGAAGATATATGTCATAGGTCTCCTCCTTAGTCTCTGTGTATCCTTCAGAAAGGACAGCCTTGATCTGATCAACAGAGACATCCTTTCTTGACTACAACAAATCAACAGCAAAAAGAGTTCAGTTTACTAAACGCAGACAACAAACACCTGAATACAAAGATTACAGCGCATTTGATATTATAACATGTATAAACAAGACACCTTCAAGATGTATGTTGGGCTCTGAAAACCAGTGAAGGGGTTGAATTTATTAATGATTTTAATCTGAGCAGTCTGGAGGTCTGGTTCTATGAAGGCTTTGTACATCGGGTAGACCTATACAAACAGCGAAGTTGTTAGTTCTAAATACTTTAGATAACCAATAATAGCCAAGAAGCAAAGATATAAAAGAAAATGAGAACAAACTGTTTCAGATATCTGATGGATAATCTCCTCTGGCTGTTGGCCCGCACGTTGTATATCACGAAGAACCCGCTTAACAAGATCAAAGTGAACTCCACCAGTAACAGACACACGAAGATCCAACAAAGGTCTCAATTTTTCACTCAATGCATAGATTCCTTCAATGATCACAATCCTAGAAGCTGGGACATCAAGAGTCCTAACCAAAAGTAAAAAAAGCATGGCATTACAAACAATATCTTCAGTGAAATAACCATGCTATAAAAGCATACAATGATTAAATCAATATGCATCATCCGTTACCTATAACCAACACGAGAGCTGGACTTAAAATCATATATAGGAACCTCAACTTGTTTCCCTTCCTTCAAATCCTCAAGATTCTTGAGCAACGTGTCATAGTCAGTTAACCGTGGATCTACATCCCGACACAAAATAAGTTGTAATAACTCAACAGATTATTAAATGACTTTTCACATGACACTATTTACCGTCAAAGTTTCCATCAACAATACGACTAGCATCATTATAATTATCCATCGATATGACAGCAACACTTGGGAGAAAGTTGAGTATCTTCTCGGTAAAAACCGTCTTCCCAGCACCAGAAGGACCAGCAACACCAACCAATACGATCCCATCATTCTTCTGAGAAAGCAACTGGCAAGCGCGGATAACAGCAAAGAAGCCCTTCTCAAATGACAACTTATCTTGAATAGGAACTATCTCGTACCGAACAGAGTCTCTTCTCTTAACCAGTTGGACTTGGTCCTTTAAAAGACCGTGTCTTTTCTGGTGAAACTCGATCTCATTGGTGTCTTTTCCCATCATGAACAGTTACAGAACGATCTCAACCTGAAAAAAAAATAAAAGAAAGCATTTTTACATTGAGAATAACAGAGCCCAACACACACATCAAAAAGGTTGCATTTTTACAGGATATTTTGATGAAAGAGTTCACATTTATACTTAAACCCCATGAAATGAATCAACCGTTATAGAAAGAGAGCAAAGTGTTTCATATTATTAACACATCTCATGAGCAAGGCATGGATCACAAAACAGTGAAATCTCGATGTAAATAACAAAAGGGGAACCAGATTGGCGTCAAATGAAGAACACCCATTAACCAAAAACGAAAACTTTGAAGCAGATTAGTGATGGCACTCACAAGGAAGAATCTCGTGTGAATCGGGGTTGGTCGTCACTTTGGGAGAGAAGTTGAATGGTGGGAAGGATTTGGACTTTTGTGAGAGCTTGTTTTATTGGGGGGTGGGAGAGCGATTTCTAGAGAAAAGATCTCGTCGACCCACGAGGTAGCATCGAGAGAATGAATGAATGTGGGAGAGAGAGAGAGAGAGGGAGGGAGCGAATTTAATATTCATTGCCTCTTCGCTCTTTTTGTTTTCTCTCCTTTAATTCAGTCCTGGTCTTTTTTTCCGTTACCTTTTTAGATTAAAACTTTAAATATACACCAATTGGAAAAATATCAAACATTAAACCGGGATAATCGAATAAATCAATTTTTCATTTTTGAAAATATCACTTGCCTATAATTTGCAGCATTTTAGTTATGCCATATAGGCCTCGACGTCTTTAACTCAAACCAAATCGAGTCCAACCCGATAATTTTTAAAACTCGCTTGAATATGACTTGTAAGCATAGTATCGAAGATCCAAAAGTCTGAATCAATCAAACCAATCCGAAAGATCCCGAATGCCCATACCCAATGCCATATATTATCAGTAAATGTTTCTTATAATATTTCAAGAAATAAATTAGTCTCTAATCTATTATACTTTTAATTAAGTTAATCATTAAATTAATTATTACATATAAAATATTCTTACTTATTTCATTAAGTAAAAATTATAGAATTAACTATTAATATATATATGACAACCAATTGTTTTAAAAATAAATTTTGATAACAATTTATGTATTCTCTATCATTTTTGTTTAATATTTATTGTTTGAAATAAATTACACAATCACATTAAGTATATAATACAAATTTAGATTTTTCCATAAATTTTATATATTTAAAAAAAAATCTAAGAGAGTATGATTACTCAAGCTATTAAAAATTAAATGTTACAAATTATGTGATCAATAATTGAAAGTTTTGTTATAACAGAGTACAAGTAATTATAACCATATGAATATGAAATATCATTTAATAGATATTTTAGCATATATTCTAATATTATTTAAGCCTTATATAATAAAAATAATATCAAATATACTATATGTATATATATATATATATTAAAATCTTTTAATTTTTATTCATATTATATAAAATAGATAAAAGTGATTATTTTGAATTATTTACTATAAATTATTATAAATAAATAAAAGTAATTTTAAAAATTTTGTTTTAATTACTATTTAATAATAATAATAAGTATTAATTTTCAATTATTCGATATATATTTATTGTTTTATAATATATTAAAAAAAATAATAGTATATGAAAATAATTTAGATACATAATGCTCATTTCAAGGTTCGAATCTTTAACTAATTTTAATGTTACTTTGACAATAAAATCTGAAGTTGAATTGTTGTTAATTTAGCTTATCATTTTCACATTTTTAATAATTATGATACAGAATAAAAAATTAAACTTTAAAACAACAAATAATATAAAATGGATATTTTTTTACATGTTTACAAATTATGTATTTAATTGCAAACAATCAGTTTTTTATTGTTTCTTTTATCTTGCCTAATCGTTTTCTTAGTTGTTGTATTTTCTGTTGCTATCTACTCCAATTTTAGTGCCAGCTGTAAACAAAATTATAAAATCTTAGAACATATTTACTTAAAATGCTATGTTATATTTTAAACGTAAATATTAATCTGGATAATATTTACATGATAAACAAGTATATTTTACCAGAAAGTAAAGAATTCAGAGATACTTGATAGATTTCAGTGGATGCAAATATATGTTGATTTAAAAGATGGCTTTATCATTAAAAACTTTGCAAAAAAAAAAAAAAAATTAAGTTGTTTACGTAGTTTCGGCATGGAAGAACCAAAGTACAATAATTGAATTCCTAGTTACTTCCTTTGACAACAATTCTGTAGTTTCGTTTATAAGATTTTGTTGACTATTCATATATGCTCAAAATAGGAAAAAAAAACTGTGTATTTTATTTCATTATTTTGGGATGGTCAATGTTCAGTACTTTGGTCACGCACTTCACTACCTCAATAATTGGTACTTTTTCAGCATTATTCATATTGTCTTATACAACAATTAGATTATCTCCAAAAATAAGCTTATTTTAAAATTTGACAAAATCCTAAATTTCAAGTTTGATAGTGTTTCTCTGTAAAAAATATCTTAGATTGAACTCTAATTTTTTTTATAATTTACACTTTAGTCTTAATTATTGATTTAAATTAGTTAAATTGTACAATTTTGTAAATAAATACAAAAAATCTAAGATTGAGTATCATTTCTAATACTCAATCATAAAAGAATAATATAATGAATTTCTTAATAATGACTTTGGATTAAGTCAAAAATTATATTGGTGATGTTTTGGAAATCTTTGTAACTTGAAATCAAATTTACGTAGGATAGTACTATTTTAATATTTTAAATTTATATAGGATAGTTAAATTATAAATATATGTCAAACCGTGTGAGATAAAACTAAGACTAAAATGATAGAAGCACAAAGTTGTAAGATTATTTGAAGGAAATATAAACGTAAAAACTTATAAAATAAAAAACCTCAAATATAAAATTTTGAAAAATAAAATTTTAAAATTTGAAGTTTTAATATTGTTTTTAAAATCTTATATTTGAAGTTTTAAAATTTCTTTTGAAAATGATTTTAGTCAAAACTAATTAATCTTATGAGTCATAGACATAACAAATATTGAATATAAATATCAATACATATATCTTATTAAATGCATCCTAACAACGTAAATTTCCCTCCGCTTGTCTATCTCGGTAAATTTGAACATAAGGACTAATGAGTGTTTACAGATCTGAAGAGAATCAAAGTAAGCAGGGTTTGTAATTCCTACTAGGTGACCGGCCCGCACCCTGTGCGGGTATAAAAATATAGTCTAATGCTGAGATATGAGTATCTATTGAGTTCAAATGTGGGAGTTAGTGGAACAATTGAGAGTTTCAATGCTGAGACAAGATTTGCGCAAATCTCTAGGATGTAGTAGGGGTGGGCAAATCGTTACTTTTTCGGTTTGGTTTGTTTAGTTCGGTTTTAATATATTTTTTCAACTGAAATAAACCTTATTTAGTCTGGTTCGGTGTTGTTTATGCCCAGTTCAATTTATATTCAGTTCGGGTTTGTTTTTGGATCAGTTTAATTAGGCTCTTTGTCGGTTAATTTTTTAAAAGAAAATTATGTTTTAAAACATATACACATAAAGTATGTGAACTAAATTCAATATTAAACGGAAACAAAAAATAAAAAAGTCACAAAAAGTATATAAGAATAAAAAAATAAAAGTTAACTAAAGTAAAAAAAATTAACATCATTAGTTGTTTTTAATAAAAGTTAATTATTAAAAAAACAAATGTAAGAAAAATATACAGGAGACAGTGACATTAAAAATGTGATAAAAATCTCATAGATATCACAATCCCATAGAAAATATGATAAAAATTTAAATATAATTCATAAGTAATATAAAATAAGAAGAACAATTATGAATTAAAATAATCTCATAGAAACACGAACANCAATCAAGTATGTTTCAAAGCGCTCCAAAGCTCAAGACTTGATAAGTTTCTGCAAAGTAAATAAAATAAATTTGATGTTAGCAGTAAGACTTGATTTTACATTAAGGTATTATTTAAACAAATCAATAAATATGATACCAAGTTGCGCAAGTAATCCGCAATGAAAATAAGGTAAGTTATTAATAAAAAAAATTAACAAATTACAAACATGGTAAATTACACTTAAAATCGTGAAGTAAATATTATTGGGATTGAAATTATGCAACCAGTGTAATTTATTATTAAAAATTAACCAACTGAAAAATGAAAATATTTAAAAGGTGGGTTATATGTGCTAATAATGGTGATCTTACAACATTAAGATACCTATTATATTTTCATAAATTGGTCTGCAGTAAATATGATATCAACTTGCCCAAGCAATCCGTAATCAATAGGTAAGTTATTAATAAAAAAATTAACAAATTATAAACATGGTAAATTACATTTAAAATCGTGAAGTAAATACTCCTGGGATTCAAATTATGTAACCAGATTAATTTATTATACAAAAATTAACTAACTGAAAATATTTAAAAGATGGGCTATATGGGATAATAATAGTGATCTTACAACATTAAGATAACTATTATATTGTCATAAATTACTCTACAGTAAATATGATATCAACTTGCCCAAGTAATCCGTATTCAATATAAGATAAGTTATTAAAACCGAATTAACTAAAGGTAAATTATTTTAACAAAGCAATAAATATGATACCAAGTTGCGCAAGTAATCCGCAATGAAAATAAGGTAAGTTATTAATAAAAAAATAACAAAGTACAAAAATGGTAAATTACATTTAAAATCGTGAAGTAAATACTCTTGGGGTCCAAATTATGCAACCAATGTAATTTATTATAAAAAAATAACTAATTGAAAGTATTAAAAGATGGGCTATATGCACTAATAATAGTGATCTTACAACATTAAGATAACTATTATATTGTCATAAATTACTCTACAGTAAATATGATATCAACTTTCCCAAGTAATACGTATTCAATATAAGATAAGTTATTAAAACCGAATTAACTAAAGGTAAATTATTTTAACAAAGCAATAAATATGATACCAAGTTGCACAAGTAATCCGCAATGAAAATAAGGTAAGTTATTAATAAAAAAAATAACAATATACAAAAATGGTAAATTACATTTAAAATCGTGAAGTAAATACTCTTGGGATTCAAATTATGCAACCATTGTAATTTATTATAAAAAATTAACTAATTGAAAGTATTAAAAGATGGGCTATATGCACTAATAATAGTGATCTTACAACATTAAGATACCTATTATATTGTCATAAATTACTCTACAGTAAATATGATATCAACTTGCCCAAGTAATCCGTATTCAATATAAGGTAAGTTATTAAAACCGAATTAAGTTAATTAACTAACGGTAAACAAAGCAATAAATATGATATCAAGTTGCGCAAGTAATCCACAATGAAAATAAGGTAAGTTATTAATAAAAAATTAACAAATTACAAACATGGTAAATTACATTTAATATCGTGAAGTAAATAATCTTCGGATTGAAATTATGCAACCAGTGTAATTTATTATAAAAAAATAACTAATTGAAAATATGGCTATATGGGCTAATAACAGTGATCTTACAACATTAAGATACCTATTATATATGGGCTTATAAGATACTTGTTAATGTTTATGACGTAAATCACTACCAAGGCAAACAAAATGTTATTAACGCCAGATCTTTTTGTGGTCGAAAAGACTTACGGGATCACTACAGCATCAGTGAGTTCAGAACAAATGAGCAGTACTGGATTTCCAGGACGAGTGAACAACTTGTATCCCGCGAGTTTGCAGTCACCTCATCTGTCCACTGTTGCCGAGAATTGTGTTATATAAGAAACAATGAGTTCATTACAAAAAACAGAGTCTAAAGACAACATTACGTCAAACTAAGGTATTTGCACTTTGTTTGATACTTGAAGCTAAAATGAAAAAACTTACAAACGAAATATTACCTCAGGATCAGCTGCAATGGGTGTTAAAAATAATGTGGAACACAAGCTAAATCCTTCAAAAGCTCAAAATAAACATTCACCCTTCATGTCACATTATACAAGAAAAGCAAATAAGAATTAGTNTAATCAATATTAGTAAGGTAAGTTAATAAAAATAAGTTTCCTAATTAGATACAAATTGTTAAATGTCATTAAGCAATGTAATCAATATGATATCAAGAGTAAATGGTTTACCGTATTTGTAATAAGGAAACTTATTAATACATGTATTAATTAATATTCTTGTGCAAGTAATATGTAATGAGGTTAGTAATTAGTGTTGATTTCTTATTAGGTTGTCGATGATAAAAATAAATCAAAAAGAAATTCTAAAAAAAATCAACCAATAAGATAATGAGAATTCTTCTGAGAAGCTCTGTATGAGTACCATGTGGCAAATGTACTTCTCTTTTAATGTATAGGGGGACTAGTATTGTTATGTATAATAATCAAATTTTGGTTGAATAATGTATGTACCAATTATTGACTTTAGGAAATATATTGTTGTATTATGTGGTCCATAAAATAGAATCTTAAGTGTTGTTACTAAATATGTTGTGAGGAAAATTGCATGCTACTGTGTACTAATTGATCTAAATTTTGGCAACTTTCAATTGTATAGTTAAAGTCAATACAAATATGATACTAGAAGAAAGTAATGGGAACTACAACTAAAGAAGCAAGAATTAAGGAGTAGAAGGCTAATGACTTGTGAGTAAATTTATGACAAATTGACGAGGATCCACATGTTGTCTGATTTTCTAACTTCGTAGATTGTACACTAACATTCACATGCACTCTTCAGAAACCTTTAATTTATCTTGATTATAGGTTTACTTGCATTTCATGTGGGTCCTCTCTTCTAATTTACTAACCCCTACATTTAATAGCTCATAAATGTGCAATTTGTTTCTTCAATTTCTTGTAGAATCCAAAAAGACAATAAACAAAAGTAAATATTATAAAGTGAAGCATATAATTGAAAAAAAAAGAATTATACTTTCGGCATTTCTCTGACTGAGATATAAAAGAGAGCCGCTCATGCCTTTATGGGGACCTTAACAGGCGTATACAATTTTTTTTCTTCAACAATCTATAATCATATATATATAGATATATATTTATATTAGCCTGCACAATAATGCCCAAAGAAAACTATATAGTATCTTCTTGGAGAAAAATGATTATTGTTGACCACGAAAAGCCAAATACCAAAATCTCATTGTATTCCTCTCTTGTGCCAGCCTTAAGCCCAAAAAGAAGTAATTTGGGCTTGTAGTTATATTTATAATTTATTTCGAGGAGCACAATTTCATTGTTCTATTTCAGTTGACTAAACTCATGTTGCATCGTTGACCAAAAAAAAAACTTAACTGTGGTATCTAAGAAAATGTATTAGGTCCGATTCCTAGAAGTATTTTGGGATTTCTTCTTAAACGAGTTCGGTTGGGTTTAGCTTATTCTATTGACATACGTGTCACGTGTGTTTGATTCATTCTCGTTGTTTGAGTGCTCGCAGCAGGATGTTTTTTTTATTAGGTTATAACAAGTTGACATCACTGATATACTACAAACAGATTGGACAAGAGCCAAGACAATTGATCTAGGTGTTCTTGACAAAAATCCATAAACATTCTAAGAACCAGTTGTTTGGGGGCAAACGTTCAACTAGAACTAGATGTTGGTCACCTCCAACTTCTCGTTAAGTCTGAAGGGTTTGTGGTTAAAGGAAGTGTAGACAAGGTATATAAATTAAATAAAGCGCTCTGCGAACTAAGACAAACACCAAGGGTATAGAATAACAAATTGAATACAGTTCTTAAGGAGTTGAATTTTGTTAAGTGCTCTAAGAATCCTTCGCTATTTTGAACACGAGAAAAATGTATCTACTTCTTGTAGCGGTTTATGTGGATGACTTACTCGTCACATGCTCCAATTTAAACATTATATTTGAGTTCAAAAGAGGGATGGCAGATAAATTTGAGATGAGTGACATTGAAAAGTTAACTTATTAATTTGGCATTGAGGTATTTCAACATGAAAGCAGAATTGTCTTGGAATAATTAAAAAAAAGGTATGCAACAAAGATTTTGGGAGAAGCAGATACAAATGCACTCTGATTTGAAATTTTCTAAAGCTCCAGAAGAACAAGGAATTGACGAGAAATATAGATAAAACATTGGGTGTCTTCGATATATATTTGCTTCACACACGACCATATCTTTCTTATTGTGTTGGACAATTACATAGATACATGCAAGAAGCCAAAGAATCTAATGGAACAACATTAAAACAAGTCTTAAGGCCACTTACGTGGAATTTCTTTCTCTTAGTCTCCACTTTGATCGGTGAACAAGATGAAACTAATTGGCTATAGTGATAGTAGTCGCAATGTAGATCCAGATGAAACTAGTCGGTTATAGTGATAGAGACTTCATTGGGATTTAAGATGTGTTGAAGGTTGAGTTTAAAATTAAAGGGGAGAATGTTGATTTAAATTTGAAAATAACTTGATTTATAAGTTATCCTAATTCTGTCAAATTATGGTTTCTAAAAAGGTTAGGATTAAATAGTAAATTTATGAGTTTTCTAAATATATATTATCTAATGAAATTAGAAACTATCTACACTTCTTTTGATATATAAGATGATGCCAAAGTTGTTACATTGCTTACGAAATTAGAGAGATTGAAATTTTTTTAGTTTTGATGTAGTTTCTAAAGCAATAAAAATTGTGTTTTATACTTGAATCAAAGTGTTAAAGTTCAATATGGGTTTGTCTAATACAAATTATAAACTATAGTTTACAAAAAGACGCACACACACTTATATGTACAGTATAATCTCTTTAAATTAATATACACTAAAATTTCCTATAAAATAACATAAATTTATAATTTTAAATTGAGTTTTTAGTTCAACTAATATATCGATAAATTAAGAATCTCTATAAATTAATAAAAAATATAGTTTTGGTGTAGTTTCAAGATTATTAATTTATAGAGTTGTAACCGTATATGTGTTTACGATTTAGCATTTACATTTAAATTAAGTCTCTTAAACTAACCAAAAAAAATATTTATAAGATGTTACAGATTGTGGATCGTCTGAAATACTGTATATTTATATTAGATATAAGCCATAGTAAACAAACAGCCAAAGTATAAGACACAATCTATGAGTGATGAGAGGTGGTGACATGCAAAACAAAATTCTGGGGCTAAAGGACACATGACCATTTAATTCTTTTAGAAAACAACAAGAGATATGATTTGATTCAACCAATCTATCAAACGTACTTAAATAATTCAATTTGTTTCTTCTAGTGATTACAAGTTACCAACAACAAAATGAATTAGTTCAACATGTTATCAGTTGATTTAGAGACATCAGACATAGCACCATAAACTTCACAATTAGTCCAACATGCACCAACGAGGCAAGCAACACAATTCCCCGTCCTTTTTTCACACCGACGCAGCCAACCTAAGTTACCAATTAGTTCAAGCCAGTGTGATGATGATGCTTTCAGAAACCATGACACATCAAAACTTAAAGCCTATAAATAAATGAATTTGGTGACAATAATAGTGACGTACAATGACATTCCACAGTCGCACACACACGTAGGGCAAGTGAGATAGAAAGAGACCCACATGAGAAAATCCAATGAGTTCAACTCCAGTTTTCAGACATTACCGATTAGTACAAACTGTAATAAATCCTAACACACACATCTCTCCAAGTTCGTGAGACCCACAGTTAGTACCACTCCTTTCAGAACTGTTTGTTTTAATGAACTTTCAAAACTGTTTTTAATGAAACCAAACTGTCTTAAAGATCAAAGCTAAATAACTTTGTTTAGCATTACTCAAAAATGAGTTAAAAAGTCAAAACAAAACAACCCTTTTGTAATATGGATTATCTCATCACACACTTGAATTTGCTAGCTGTCACCAAGATGGCTTCCATTGAAGAACATTTTAAGGTGATGACGCCAGAGAGCAACAGGAAACACAATGAAGACAATGCATATTCAAACAATCCTTTTGTAATATGAACTCAATAAGTGTCTTTTGTGACAGTTGTTATACTCCTTTTTTGTTTTGTCCTTATCTTAAGAGAAAAAATAAAATGACAAATAAAATCCAGTTGGGTTTCACCTTTCAATTCATTGAGACAGGAAGAAAAGGCTGCAACAATGTTTAAGACAATAAGAGGATTGGAGGAGGAAGAAGAGTATTAAAGGAATGAAGAAGAGAAACAGCTCTTAACCTACTTAAGTAAATGCTTCTTTTATTCCTTCTTGCTGTTGAGGTGGGTCTCTTCTGCTTTCCACCTCGAAAGCTGATCTTTAATATTTAAGATGGCCTGTGATACACAAGAGGGAAAAGTTAAGACTTACTTGCGTCATATGATTATTATCAATTAAGAAGAGCACATAAAGATAAGTTCAACTTATGAGTTAACTAATGATAGAGCTCAGAAGGATAATTCTTGTTTAGTGGATATTGAAGTGTCCTGACTCTAGACTAGATTACAGTTTGTTAGTAGCCAATATATTTGTTTAAGAAAAAGTTAAGATAAATATATGAATTTAGTTATTATTATAGAAAATAAAGAAGAGGATAGGCTTTTAATTCTATATGAGAGTGTACTTTATATTGAAGAAGGCACTAACCTTTCTTGGTTGACATATATCTGCAATGGCTTTGTCTGGTAGTGCTTCAATTGAGTGAAAACAATGGTGCTAGGGTTGCCATGTGGTGAAACTTACTCCTCCTCTTCAATTATATGAGGCTTCTAATAGGCTCCGGCTTTTCTTGATACTTGGAAAAAAAAAACTTCTATTTATTGATGATGGAAGAGCAAAGCCAAAGAGAGACAGAGACACAGAGCCTATATCAGAGAGTAAAGTGGTAAAGTGGATTGACACAAACAAGGTACGTAACTAGACAAATCTAGTGATCTTTTTGTGTGTATGTGTGTGTGCATATATGCTAATATTGAAACCTTGGTTTTGTTTATTTTTTGCGTTACTCAAAGCCATGGAGTCTCCTAGGAACCATGGAGGTTCTGAGGAGGAGGAATACAGCAGTTGTGAGTCAGGGTGGACTATGTACATAGGAGACACCTTTCATGGAAATGACCATTCTTCTGTTGTGGTTGATGATGATGATGATGATTATGAGTCACATGTAAAGAATGATGATGATGATTATGAGAATGATGATGGTGGTAAAGAGAGTGATGATTCAATGGCCTCTGATGCATCTTCAGGGCCTAGCAATCAGCTTCCAAATAACATCAGCAAACATGCAGCTAGGAAGAATGGTTCTAAACAAGTCTACATTCAAAAACGCCAACACACAGAGAAAGCATTAAGCAATGAAGGGGAAAAATCAGAGCTCAAAGCTAGAACAAGAACAAGTGCAGCTAGTCGTGTCCAGAGTAGAGGCAAGGTGAGCAAAACCAAATGATACTCATGAGAAGAAGATATGGTGGTTCACATAATAGAATCCAAATTCTGTAATGAAGAGAGAGAGATGTTTAAGGTCCCTCACCAATCCTGTTGTTTGTCTTTAATAAACCATGTGTGTAGGTAGTTGCTTTGTTTTCATTTGCCGGAATATGTTTTCTTTTTGTAGATGCTGTCCTAAATAAGTTATCTGCACGGTTCTCCGTTGCAACCCTGTTATATCATATGTAGCATGTTCTTCACATACGTATCTTGATCTTCAACACATGAACCATCAAGAAGATGATTCTAGGAAGAGCAGACATTTCCTGATTAATTCACAAACAGTAACCAGATGATAACCAATCTATAACCATTGACAAGCACACATCATTTATGAAATACTAATCATTTTTCCAGAGAAAAAAAACTCATTGAATATGAGTATGACAAAGGGGTTGATGTCAAAACAGGAGTTTCTAAGGTTACCAATATTGTTTCAATGATGTGTGGCCAAGTAGCTAACAGCAGAGCTTCGCTTGCTAACAAAATGTCCTTCCACTTTTAAGAGCTTCACATGATTCTTTTACAAAACAACAAAACGTAATCATCCAAAAAAACTGTCATTTTCGATTACTATAAACTGTTTGTAACCACTAACTATTTGCATATCAGGAAATGAGTTATTAGAAAAGATCAAAACTGAACCTGTTTTCGTTTCTTTCCCACGTTGTCAACACAGTTGAACCATCAGTAACAGTAAATACAAGCCATCACCCATCAGAGAAAGTTAAACAAACATGGCATAATAATTGCATTAATAGTAGCTATAGAAACAGTTTGCTGGAAAGTTATAGTTAAGAGAAGTAACACATATAGACAAGTCCTTTACTAGACCAATTCAACTGACAGCTATACCAGAACTTGCTATAGCAAGATTAGATCTGTTCATAGCTGTATACATATCATTGAGCTCTAGATAATCATTACAAAAAGTATTAAGCTTAATGAGGAATTAATGGGAACAGAAAACAACAAAGAGACTCTAGCTGGCAACTTTCCAGAAGAGGAAGACCCTCACGTTGATGTAATTCGCAGGTCGCTTTCGGACTATTGTATAATTCTACAGTCCATGATAATGCACGTAAGAGCAGTATACAGATAGATGAAAATGAAAGATGGGCAGTCCCAACCTAATTACGTGACCCACAAAAAACGTAAGATACATGAGAGAACGTTGCTTGGTGAAAGCTTAAAACACTGAACTTTGTCTACCAATTTCACCATCAGAGGAGGGTCAGATTAGCTAAACGAGTAAAGGCGAGAACCAAGCATTTGTGTCAACAGTAGCATGTGCAGGTTCCTTTCCTAGTTGACAATGACACCAAACAGAACACAACATTGTCTTGCTTGATACACCACACAACCACCAATTATTATTGCTTTGCGAAACAGTACCTAGGCCTAACAGTACTATTGCAAAACAAAACTAAGTGTTAAACCTTTCTGTCAAACAATAATCATGTCCATAATCTAATGATATTGGGGTTACCAGGATCACAAGAGAAACTATCTCAAATCCAATCAGGACATCAAGCATGCAGAAGTTTTCCTCAATCACAGAACTATAATGATCCATAAACAAAATTGTTAGGATAGAGAAAAAAAAAAAATTCAGTCCTAGCCTCTCTAGTTATAAGACCTACCAACAGCATGAACACTTGTGAGTTAAAAAAATACAGAGTAGGTGGGACAGGTCTTTCATGAACACTGTTGAAGTAACCGAAAGCAAACACATAAACATTCCCAGCTGGTTACTGGTTGTAGAGCTGTAAAAGCATTAGTAACAATGGCACCGAAGATGTTGGAGAGTTAGAACAACCTTGCAATGCATCAAGAGGTCTGAATATGCCGCCAATGTAGTAATAGTTGAGGATAAGAACATAAAATAAGCATAGTTGCGAATGATCGTTTCAGACAAGAAGCAAACTCGTCATCAATCAATACCATTATCTAAGCAACCATATAAAAACCATCTCTGAATGTGCAGACAGATACGAGCATGTAAGTTTTTTTGTTACCAAAATGGATACCACACATAATAGGAACGTATGTTCGTCATTACTTTGAGGGCTCTCAACTACCAAACAACTTAAAAATTTTATTTACTCGAAACAGAAATAGAAAATAAAAGCTAGAGAGAGCTTCAACGTAATCCACAGCAGACCCTTTTAACCCAAAAGAACAAATCATCACTTAAACTCTTGTTTGGTCTGGTTTCTTGAAACCCGAGCAAAAAGTCGACATTTTGACAAGAACCAGTGTATAACAATGCTTCTCGGAGACACAATCTCCGGCTTCCCTCCGGTTAATCGAGGATTTACTGGGAGAAATGGATCGGAAATAGAAAAATCAAGAAATGAACAAACTTTTCGGTTAATATAGATTACAGTGTGTCTTTCCTTGTACAAACTGAACTGAAATCAATGAGAGGCTCTTTGTCTCTCTCAAAGATTCAATCTTTGAATGGTCAAGAAGCAGCTTTGGCATGGTGGAAGAAGGCGACGGAGCAGAGGATGGAGGCGATGAGAGCGAAGAACCCTAATCCGATCATCAGCGAGATTCCGGCGACGACTAGATCCATCGCTGTCTGCACGCTTATTATTCCCATCATTCTCGTGAAAAGTTTCTCCCTTTACGACAAGATCTCGTGTTTGGTGATAACTTAGTACAAATGCTTGTAAGAAAGAAAAGAGGCTTTGACACGTGTAAGAAATGAACAGAGATTATGACACTTACCGCAGTTTCAGAAACACTCGTGTACATATACACATACATGTATACACGTGTAGTTAAGTTTCGAGATTACATTTAAATGTGACGTTCTCATGTTATCTATGTATCTTGTAAGGTAGATTGTTGTTTCCTACTTCCTTGGAAAGTGGTTTCGAGTTCTGGGCATAATTTGAGGGAATCTTGGCAAGTTTCTGTCAGGGAACATGGATGATGATGATGATGCAGCTGGAGAAGTAGGCAATGGTGGATTTATCATTGGCCTCGGTTTGTTTTCTTTGATCTCAACAACAACTGCGTCTGATGTCAGAAACGTTTTAGCTACCGATGCAGCGTGTTCCAAGCAACATCTCACAACCTGTGTGTTGTTTCAATTTAGTATATATGACAAAAGAGGTTAAATGAGAAGCTGAAACAGATCATCATCAAAGTGAATTTACCTTGGTTGGATCGATGATACCAGCCAACATCAGATCTTCGTATTGGTTCTTTGCAGCATTGTAACCGTACATCATGTTTTGGTTCGATAAGACCTGTAGTTTTCAGACCAAGTTAGTGCAAGTTAGGTCTGGTTTTACTTAAGAGAGATGACATTTATCAGTACCTTTTCTATGACAATATTCCCATTTGTGCCTGCGTTTTTGGCTATAAGTCTTATAGGGTAGCTCAATGCTTTCTTGAATATTTCAGCTCCAATCTTCATTTCAAGAAAAAAGGATTAAAATGATATGCTTAAAACTGTAAGTTCCACTTCCATAGCGTTAAAACTGAGTACCTTCTGTTCTGTGTTGTCTAAGGTGTCTTTGATGGTGTCTACTTTAGCAGCCAGTCTCAAGAGAGCACAACCACCACCAACTACAATCCCTTCTTCAATTGCTGACTAAAAATTCTGAGAAATATCAGGTTTCTTTGGACTGATAATTTTCTGAACAAGGACTCGTATGTTTTGACACTTGAGTTACCTTAGTTGCATTCAGGGCATCTTCAACCTTTAGCTGTTTATCCTTCAACTCAACTTGCGTCTGTGCACCTACCTAAGGCCTTTGAAAGTTAGTTGAAAACCATATTGTTTTTCAGTTTCAATGGGTTTGCAAAGTCACCTGGATTAATGCAATTCCACCGGATAATCTGGCTATCCTCTCATTGAGGATCTTCTTCTGAAAATTTTCCTCAGTGTTCTGAATTACAACATCATGATAAAATGAAAAACATGATACTCAAATATGATGTCACTTGTAATGACCATTGATAATAGTAGGACCTGGACAAGTTTTTTAATCTGAGAAACCCTTTCCTCAACTGCTTTCTGAGTGTCCCCATTAGTAACAATCAGTGTTGAATCCTTAGTTACAACAATCCTTTTTGCTGTTCCTAAAACCTCTTTTCCAGCCTTCTCTAAGCTCAGCCCCATCTCATCTCTTATCACAGTTGCTACACAGAGAGAGAGAGAGAGTAACCGAGTGATTCACTACTAAGAACAAGAAAGAAAGTGGGGAAGAACTATACTCAAAAGGCAAAAGTGTTACCTCCAGTTAAGATTGCAAGATCATCCAAGCAATGGCTCTTGCGCTCACCAAACGAGGGAGCTTTAATAGCTGCCGCCTTCAGGTTACCTTTAAGTTTGTTCCTAATAACAGGAGCAAGAGCGTCTTGCTCAATCTCCTCAGCAACTATAAGAACAGGAAAGTCTTCTTTAACAGCAGAGTCCAATATCTTGAACATATCTTTTGGATTTGTTATTTTCTTATCAACCAAGAGCAACTACAATACACAAACAACACACGTAATATATACTCTTAGCCACTGCAGTTCCAAGATAAACGGGTAAAGAAAATTGTGAGGTCTCGGTTCTGACTTCTGACCTTGCAATCATGGAACTCAACTTCTCTCTTCCTTCTATCAGTAACAAAGTAAGGAGATAAGTAACCACGGTTAAACTGCATCCCTTCCACAACCTCAAGATTGTTCACTAGGTATTTTCCTTTCTCTATTGTAACCACACCACTCCTTCCTACTTGTTGAAAAGCATTGGCGATCATGTTCCCTACTTCGTAGTCATTCCCTGCACTAACTGCTGCAACATCAGCAAGCTCATGATTCTCAACCTGCAAACACAGAGGTCCATGGTTTGCTCTATCAGTGCCTAGCTAGGTAACTAACTCCATTCACTGTCATGAGTACTCTAAAGGGTATGGATCTTTCACCTCTCTGGACATTGACTTAAGCTCTAAAACAAGAGATTTTGCGGTTTTCTCAATACCACGAGCAACTTGGATTGGATTTATCCCAGCAGAAACCACCTGAAGAGAAAGGCATGAGATAGAAGTAGAAGCATATGTAATCTATATGGTCATAATGAGAATTTTTGTACCTTAATACCTTCAGTGATAAGGCCATGAGCAAGCACAATAGATGTAGTGGAACCATCACCAGCAAGGTCATTAGTCCTAGCACCAGCTTGCCTCACAAGTTTCACTCCAACATTCTCCAACGGATCCTCCAACTCAATCTACACCACACAATATCAATCATCAGAAAGCGTGTTTGTGCGTGTGTGGCTATAAAAAAAAATAAAAGAAGAAGATGAGTAACCTCTTTGAGAACAGTTTCACCGTCATTGACAATCTTGGGAGGTCCATACTTGTTCTGCAACACAACATTTCGTCCCTTTGGACCCAATGTAACGCCTAATAGCTTAGCTACCATATCTGCACCTGCCTGCACCAAACTTCACCACCATTTTCCTCCATAAGAAAAACAAATTTCTCGAAAAATCACTCACAAAAAAAAAGGAAAGAAAACCTGAAGCTTCTTGGTGACAGAACCATCACGGTTGAAGTGGACTTCTTTTGCAGCGGCTCTTGCTCTCAGAGCGAAATGAGAAGACGAAGAGTGTGAACACCATTTGCGAAAATTTCTATCAGCGAGAGGTAATGCAGAGAGTGAGGAAGCCATTGCTGCAAATGACTACAAGAAAAAGAAGCTATCAGCTTCTCTGAGCAAGAAAAGATATAAGGTGGGAAAAAGATTTCATTATATCTCTTCGTATAACTTATTATTGGGCCTAGTTTTTTTTACGTGTCAAATGTTGTTGGGCCGACCCTAATATTCAAAAAGCCTTGTCTCTGTTTGAGGTTAGCAAAGTATTGGCATGAGGAGTATCATTTTGTACTACTACTATCCCAGGGAAACATAAAAAGATCCATACTATTTGAGGACAAAACCTTTAAATCTACATACTTTGTATTAGAGATATGTTGGGCCGGAAGATATTTATTTTACGGATCAAGATTATGAAACCCGTGAAATGCATGAAAACTAAAGCTAAAACTCTTCATACGTTCAGATCTGAAGCTAATCGACAATGTTCTCTGACCAGTGGGCTGAGCTTGAGTTCATCATTACTTGTTAACAGAGGTAACACATAGTAGCTATTTATAATTATATAGAATTGTGGAACAAAAGCTGGAATAGCTCAGTTGGTTAGAGCGTGTGGCTGTTAACCACAAGGTCGGAGGTTCGACCCCTCCTTCTAGCGCAATTTTTTTTTAAAAACATCCCTTATCCTCATAAGTTTTATTGTGCATAGAAACTCCAGTTCTCTACAATCTTTAGGAATTTCACTTAAAACCAGTTTCATTCCTTTTCTTATAAACAAGGACGTTAACGAAAATAAAAATGGATTATATATATGTGCATTCCTTCCACTGTTCCACACTATATGTTGTAGGCCATAACGATGAACTGTTTTTGTAAACCGCATCTATCTTTCCCCAGCCGAGGCCATTAGATGCCCCACAGGCCACACCCACACCAAACATGAGCAGCATTCCCACAAGCATAGCGTATGCTCGCTGAGATTACAATTTTGCAGCCAATAAACTGCAATATAAGAAATGGTTGAATCCAGTTAGTGGAACGTTAGGTGTCCAATACTACTACGTCAAAAAGGTATGAGAAAGAACAGAAGACTAAATCAGCACCACCGTGATTCTTGGATTTTGAGCTCCACAATAGAAAAGAAGCCGGTCATGGACATAAAAAAATATATTAATTTACGGTCTCCAAAATTCTAGAATTAGTATATATGGCGCCAAAATTGTTTTTTTAAAAAGACAAAAGTTTGTCAAAATTCTAATAAATTATTCTAAACTTTCAAAATTTCATAGTCAATCCTGGAAACAATATCCGTATTCCGTAGAAACCAGAAGAGTAATCATCGATCATACAATTAAGTATGCGTACAGCTTAGTAAACCCTTCACTCCGTTTAAAGAGTAGAATGTATATACTGATACGACAGCTTAGTACACCCTTCACCCCGTCAAAAGATTAGAATGAATTTTTTTTTTTTTTTTTTTTTTTTTGAAACACACTTATATTAATTCAATCAAGCCAGGGTAGGTGCAGCCATTAAGGCTAGTTCAGCAGACAAAACCTGCTTTGCTAACAAATCTGCTTCTACATTTCTCACTCGTGAGATCCAAATAAAAGAAATACATTCAAAAGATGAAACTAAGTGCTGGATATCCGCCAAGATC